>JAMKCH010004167.1:0-144709 GCA_023653785.1 Ophioderma brevispina
AATCATTATGGATAAAATATTTTAATATTGTAATGTCTAAGTAGCCCCTTAATGTTTAAAATTAAGTTATTGAAAGTGTGACCAGGTCAAGGAATAAAACCAGGTCCTGCGAATATCAAAAAGGTACAAAATTGGCCAAGACCAAGAACTGTCACTGAATTGCGAAGTTGGTTAGGTTTAACTGGGTTTTACAGGTGTCATGTTAAGAATTATGCCAAAATTGCACAACCACTTTTGCAGCTAACTAGAAAAGGTGTACGGCTTGAATGGTACGAGGAATGTGAGCGTACACTTGAAACTTTACTTATGATTCTAGTTTCCCAACAGTTTTGGTTTCTTAAAAATATGATCAGCCATTTTTGATATATGTTGATGCAAGACTAGCGCTTATGCAATAGGATCAGAAGCCGAGTGATGGGAGGGAGATAATAATTGTGGCATGTGCTAGTCATTCTTTATTACCAGCTGAAAAAAAATACATTGGTCCTCAGACCGCTTCTGTCGCCTGCCGTCGCGGTTTGTGAATGGTAGGCCTCACATAACCTTTGACCTTGATATTTGACCTCATAAACAAATGAGGGTTTGCATGTTAACTCCATAAACCAAGTTTGGTTCCAATTGAACTTCAACCTTGTTAGTATGTAAATGAAGTTGCAAGCTGCGCTGTTTTTTATGAAGATTGTTTTACACAAGGTAAACCATCAGCCCAAGAACTATGTAAGCTGTAAAATTTGTGGAAAATCCTTCGCAAGGCGGGATTGCCTCTTAAAACATGCAAGAATAGTCCACAAAAATCGGAAGGCACCAAAACCAGCAGCAAAAAAGAGTGTCGCCAAGAAAGACTACCACATGGTTATTCCAATGTAAGGTGTGCCAGAAGAAGTTTGCGCGTCGAAATAACCTCAAAAGACACAAGGCAAGTCACCAAGAGAAAAAAATGACAGCTGCAAAATATGCGGCAAGTCCTTCGCAAGGCAAGACTCTCTGTCCAGACATGTTAAAGAGCTTCATCACCAAAAGCCAACACCACCATCACATTCATCTAGACGTGGTCCAAAACCTCCAAAAGGAACACCAAAAAGAGCAAGAGATTGTTACATCAGGAGGCTTAGATGAGGATCCTCTCATCCAGCCAGAAGACCATGAATCTGCATCTGATCAGGATGAGGACAGCATGAAGCAGCAACGCATCTACTAAGACCTTTGGCGTTCTATAAGAAACCACCAGCAGGTTGGGGGAACAGAAGTTGTATACAATTTTCGAATAATTGGTAGTTCAGACGGCAGACGTGTGTTCCAGATGGCAAGTAGATTGAGAGCTCTATTTGTACGGCAGAAGGGTACTTTCCACATAAATTCCAAGAAAGCCACTCCACTTACGGGTTCCAAAATCCTTATCAAGAAAGGAAATACCTACCAATCCATCCAGACGGAAAGTCTCTGATTCCTAGATGTCACCAATTACTTGGCCCCTGGATACTCCTATCATCAGTTTTTGAAAGCCTATGGTGCTGATGGGGGAAAGGATTCTTTCCCTATAAATGGATGATGTCGCTCGAAAAACTGCAACATCCATCACTACCTGATCATGAGGCTTTCCACAGTAAGTTGACCAATAGTACATCACAAGTGAGGAGTATGTCATTGCCGAAGATATGGAAGGAATCACCAAATGAGTACCATGAAAGACTTTCTGCAATGGTACAATCATCTTGACTTCCAACCACCCCTCCTTATATACCGCGCCGGTGGGGAGGGGGGGGGGGGGGGGTACTCGACACCCCAAAATTGGGTACGGTTGTGCGTCCCCCGGGTAACACAATTCGGGGTAACTTCGGATATTTCGAAGGTTCGTTATTCCGAAGGTTCGTTGTTTCGAAGTCGATATTCCGAATCTAAAAAGGGGTTTCGCCTATTTCCGAATCTTCTTAAAAGGGTTCGCTATTTTCCGATCTTTAGAAGGGGTTCGCTATTCCGAATACTAAAAAGGTTACATTCCGATCTCAAAAAGGTTGTTATTCCGAATATTTTAAAAAGTTCGGTATTTTTTTTCCGAAACAAATAACCAAATACCGTGTCGGTATTCCGAATGTCAAAAGAGGTTTCGCTCTTCCGAATGTTGTTTGTTCACATTAGAGGCAATGAATATGATGACTTATATGGATGCGTCTGAGTCCGATGATGCCCAAGAAATAGCACCACGATTAATTATGTAGTATTTTTTATTTTTCACATTTTGGAAACAACAAAAAAAAATCATTGTTTTGTTGAATAAAGTTGAAGTCCTGCATCGACAAGAATAGCAGAACATGTCACAGATCGGCCCATTTTTTTACACATGTGTTAACTAACGCCTAACCCTTTGAACTATTTATTGTTTTTCATATGTTATGAAACATCACAAAAAGTACAGACCAGTGTAGTGTAGATATGGGCACAAGGGGACAACAGCTCCGGATATTCGGGGTCAAACTGGAACGTTGGACCAAGAAAAACGATGAATGAAAACTGGTCATGGTAAAATCATTTTTTTCATCTAAAATAACAAAGCCATCCTCTTTAAAGGTTTCTAGTCTGCTTTCTGCATCAAAATAGTAAATAGTGCAGGGGATTTTGCCCAGTCGTCTTATTGGTTCCTCCTGAGATTTGCCCAGTCGCTTATTGTGTTTCCTCCTGAGATTTCCCCTAACCCTGCTGAAGTATCTAATATTAAAAAAACGACTCCAAAATGAAAAAAAAACTATTAATACTATTTTGTTTTTCCCAATGTGTAGAGACTATATGGATAGTAGGGGTGTTGGGGGAGGAAAGAGTTTGTTTTGTTTTCTGCCTTAGAGCCAGATGCCTCAACATCTGCACCTGGTTTACACACACAAGTAAGAAACCATGATAAATTAGACTGATTTTCAATGAAGACAATGTTAGCGGTGTTCGACCCATGACTGCAAACTAATCGCATGAAGCCCGGCTAGGTGAAGTGCTTCTTGTTAGCGGTCAAGCTAGAGCAGGCCTTTCCCTGCCTTGTCATTTTCACCAAAAAAAACCAACCCAGGTATCGGAACAAGACTGACGTCAGCAAATGTATTACCAAATTCAGTTGTTAAAGATACGTGAAAGTTGGAAAGGAAGAAGAGAAAAGAGAGAAATGCGATGGCCATTATCCAATATCAAATGATGGCAATATTGCTGCAACACATGCAGACGTTATAGTGAATGCGGCAAACTCACAGTTAGTGCAAGGAGGTTGGATTTCAGCCTGCACTCTCAAAGGCAGCTGGGCCTTCTTTACAGGCAAGAAAAGCCACTCCTTGGTGTGACTCAATGCCAGTTCTGGTCCCATGGGAACAAAAGTTCGCACGTACGGGACAATGAATGCGTGAACCGTAATTCACCACCGTTGGCCCAACAGAGGAAAGAGTATAAAAAGACACCTGAATTATCTATAAAGCGTTTATAGCACTTTGACACAGAATCTCTTTTTTTACAAGCACAGACTTGGCCATGCTCTAATTAGTTCTGGTACATGTACAGGATAGTGTCAAGAATAACATGGACTGAGCTGAGGGCGAGAGTGTAAATCGTAGTAGTGTAATGAGAACGGGTGGAGTTCTGCCTCCGCAACCTCGCTATAATCAAAGATCCACTTATCGGATGGTGCGGCCCCAAACACACTTTAACTGTAAAGGGGCGCCACTAGATAATACTAGAATTTCGCGGGTTTCGGCTTTAGCGCTCGCTATTTCAAAGGATATAAGCTGTTGGGCCGCCCCATGACCTGTGACCCTGGCCACGTGACCTTGATCTCATCATATGAGGGATCGCATTGTGCCCCTATGACAAAAGTTTGGTTCCAATTGAACTTCAAGTTTTCAATATTTAGATGATTTTACATTTTTAGCCCATTTCAACTTGACCTCACAACATTGTATTTTCTTTAAAAAAAAAAAACCTTTGACCTCATCAACCCAATGAGGATCCCAATTGTGCACCTATGGACAGAAGTTTGGTTCCAATTGAAGTTAAATTTTCATTGCGGTCAATTTAAAAAAAACTTAACAATTTGTGAACACACACATCCACACATACACACCATCCACACAAAACATTCCCACAAATACACACGCACAACGGATTTGCAAAGTGGTCCTGCAAACTATGCTGGCGGCCCACAACAACAATCAGAGAGAAATTACCCATGATAAGCCCAGGCGGTACTCAATGCAATGACCAAAAAATGATGGAGTTTGAGTAGGAACGGAAATCATTTTGCCTCCAACCAATTTACGGATCCCCGAGATGGTATGAATATGTTTGAAGATGTGTGGCGCTTGTTCACACCTATGGGAAGACCTGATTTTTATAATTTTAAAGCAACCCTCATGGGCAGAAATTTTTTTAAAAAAACATCTTTAAGGGTGAATAACCATGCTATAGACCAGGACCTTGTGTGAGCATTTTTTACTTGGCAATTGGTAATAGCGTTAACGGCAAGAAAGATGATCAGAAGAGAGGACTACCTCATTGCCGCATTCTCTCACGCTCAGTGAAGTAGATAAACCGAGAGAACCAGAACACATCTATATATTAGTTTCTGATGAGATTCCAGATAAGAACAAGAATCTTTGATAACTTCACTCAAAATAACATCCATGGTCCATGAACACATCTATAGATTAGTTTCTGATGAGATTCCAGATAAGGTTAAGAACAAGAATCTTTGGGATAACTTCACTCAATATAACATCCATGGTCCATGTGGACCTTTCAATCCTTCAAGTCCCTGCATGGGAGGCAATGAGTCTAGCTATCAAAATGCTGTTGAAGATTTGTTTCTAGAGGACCAAAATAAAATCTGTAATCTGTAAAGTGGTGTAGTGTGGGCAAATCTGTTTATCTAATTTGTATATGGTACAAGAATATATCAATAACCAAACTGTTTTCACTAACTTCTAAATTAAATGCAAACTCCTTTTTTTCAATACATCATTACAATTACAGAAACCAAAGTGGTGCATTATATGCCAACAAAAGCAAGGAAGATGTTGAATGTTAAACTGCCAAAGATGTCAAAGGGCCACCCATAGATCCTGCGCAGGCATTAAAAAATGGGTAGCAAATTGAAATTTCAAAAAAAAAAATCACATGCGTACTGTGCAAAATGAACTTCTTTTAAACTACACTCATGCATAGCTTCTAACAAAAGGGTGCACTTTCAGCAACTTAATTTCCCTACATTTTTTATACTTGCCTGCTTAATATCAACTTTAATAGGAAATTTCCCCGGCTTACCAAGCCATACCATCAAACACTAAATCTTAGCCAGGAATTAACCATCCTTACCCTATCCAATCTGTACCTGAACTAACCAGTTTATTTCCAGGTGCTACAAGGGAAACAAGTTCCTAGAAGCGTATTTTAAAATACACTGAGCTCCAGTGTTATCACAATGTTGGTTATAAAATATAGACAATTTCTAATACCTTTAGTCCTTGCAGCTGTGTTAAAGGGAGAACTGAAAAGTTGCATGTGTCTGGTACCAAAATGAATAAAGAATGCATTGCAAAATATCCGAATGAATTATCTCATCTAGAAAATGAGCGACTGCTAAAAACACACACCAAAATTTACCTTTGCTGCACACCACGGGACATTCCCTGTGGCGAAATAAATAGATAACCAATTTCCGGAAGTGATGTAGATCAGGTTACTCGCGTTGACAGCCAGTAATTAATAACGACAGCTGATACTAGTGCATCGCTGATTCAATATCACAGAATTATTCATAATTCATTAAGTCATCTATATTTTCTGGGGAATTTCTCTATAAATTATCACCATGAATCCCCAGGAAGATTCTGACAGCGATTCTTATGAACTTGAATACGAAAGTTGTGACTCCTCTGTTGAGGACGAAGGGGAAACTGCTGGGGTGATGATGATGATGTTCAACAAGAAGTTCAAGATTGACTCGGCAATGATCACGTACAGGATGTTATCATTCCTATAGTTGTCCGACGGTCGGGATCCCTAACCAGTTTGAGCATATGCTTGCAGTTCGAGCCGGGATGAAGGAAGGGGATGGATATTGAACATTCATGAGATTGATTACGAGGAGAGACTACAAAATACGGATTGGTAAATACTCTTTTATTTTCATTATTCCCCTCAACGGTCGGTACGTGATCTACCCCATATAACCCATAACGACCGGCTCACTTTTGGTCTCGTTGCGATCGCCATATTGCCTCGGTTTTTCAGTGGTAAATGCGGAACATTTGCTACAAATTATGGTCCCGACAGCCTTGTACTTCATTCAAGTTACTAGTTAAAGAATTAAGATGAAATCAGCATCTTTTCCCCTTCGTCCATATCTGCAATGTGTCATGAAATTCAGTGTCAAATCGGCGATACTTCTTGATCTCAACAAGGGGACGAGTGGTTTTAGTTCAAAGAGTAGCAAGCAAATTCTTGGTGTGCAAGTCAGTGCTCGAAGTGGGTAGTCATCTCGCCAACTTTTTATCAACAGTTTTAATCTTTCGATAATCAGGATAATACTTAAAAAAAACAATCATTTCACACTAGATATCTATATTTATCACCCATTCAGAGAGAAAAGATCCAAGCTCTGTTTGGTTTCCTTGATTCTTGCTCATGTGGTGGTACTTGAACCAAGCCAGTTGTGCAAGTACATCATACGTAGTTGTGTTTATTTATCGGTAACTCGTACAGACTACAGCTTTGCATAATCCACTTGAAGATACAATTGTTAAAGGACATTAATGTGAAAAATATTTTCTGTTACTTGAATTTCAGGTGCGAATGTGGATTTTGTGTGGTCTACAGCATTTCAATGCCAAGTGAATGCAGATGTTGCACGAAATCGCGGGAAGTGAAAGCCCGCGGGATGAAGCCAAAACAAATTGATTACCAGAAATAGATAGCTTTCATGCATCATTTCTCGATAAAGTCACCCTATTTATGTCTGGGGGAACTACACAAACTTGATGAATATAAATATTAAGTTTAGTAATGAAAAATACACGGTCTCGGATCCCGGCTGTTGTCGCTGCATGCGGGTTTAATGAATGATCGGCTCCTAACCTGACCTTGGACCTCAAAACATGAGGGTTTTGCATGTAACTCCATAAACCAAGTTTGGTTCCAATTGAACTTCAACTTTCAAATGAGTAAATTACATTTCAGTTATCTTACAACTTGACTTCACAGGACTTTGCCCGTGGATGTGACCTTTGGACTCATCAACCAATGAGGGATCATGTTGCACCTATGACAAGTGGTTCCAATTGAACTTCAACCTTTTCAAATAGGTCAAATGTACTTTCAGCCCTATTTTCAACTTGACTCGCATGACCTTTGACCTTGGTATGATGACCTTTGACCTTGGTATGTGACCTTGACCTCATCAACAAAGGGGGATGCCATGTTGCACCTGTGACCAAGATGTTGACATCCATCAAAGTATGGGGATATTACCGCAAATGTGTAACCCTTTTCCCAAAAACAACCAGACGTCAAACAACAAAAACAAAGTGGAACAAAGTGATCCCTTATGGTCTTACTGCTTATGGCCCGGCGACACAAAATGGAAAACATCACTACGTGAAGCACAAATACACCGCGAGTGAGGGCCAATCCATAAAATAAAAACACAATTTCCTCGCTATATTGACCTATAGATCGCTTAGGACTCGGAAAGTGGATTGTGTTTGCAATTAAATTTGAGAACTGATCTTTTTTTGATGGTCAGCGCATTCTGCCACAAAAACTCTGAATTTCTCATTGGGCGGAATTTAGGCGCTTTTTGTTTTTTTGGTCATTTCGGGTTCTAGAGAAGGTGATCTTAGATAGAGTGATTTACCTTCAATTTAATCCTTGATTTTTTTACCTTTATTTTGGGTCCAACTACATGGACGCTTTCAGTTCTCATTAAGATGTAAAGATGAGGACTTTCTGGTTATACAGAATTGATCAGA
Organism: Ophioderma brevispina; assembly: GCA_023653785.1. Taxonomy (NCBI): domain Eukaryota; kingdom Metazoa; phylum Echinodermata; class Ophiuroidea; order Amphilepidida; family Ophiodermatidae; genus Ophioderma; species Ophioderma brevispina. The sequence continues at coordinate 7,995 of JAMKCH010004167.1, forward strand.
GTGTTGGTTAAGTATTACCGGAGAACAGGAAAGAAGTACAATAGGCACTTTGTGGAATGAGTAGTGACACTGATTTAAGAATGAAACATGAATAGCTATACCTCCCATTGGGAGGAGGTTCGAGGAGGAGAGGGACGTCCAAAGGAGACATGGAAGAAGCAAGTGGAGGAGGAGAGTAGGAGGGTTGGGGTGATGGAGGATGCATTGAAACAGGCGAAGTGGAAGGAGTACAGTAGTAGGGTTATAAGTAAGAATCCCATTCGTGAAGTTTGGGGAAGAAGATTTGAAAACGTTTTTCTAAGTTGAGGGTGCTGAATCAGAATTTCTGGGTCCAAACCTCTGGGAAATGTGGGGAACTTCGTAAATAAGGGGGTTAAAATTAGTACAGGGGTAACTTGAAATCGAGTCGAATGGGTTAAATGTAACATCAAAAAAAAAAGGTATAGTGGTAAGGTTCCGCCCTTTAGTTAAGCAGGTACAGCCATATTAAGATTCAAGGTCATCCTGGGGGTTTTTTTTTATTACAAGATATCCAGTGCTCCGATTTTGTTGAACTGCATGGTGTCAAATGTGCATCTTGCTTTATTATACAATGTTTGACATTGGTTTCGTAATTGTGGCAAAATGTAAAAGGGTCTACATGGTCAATAGGGGTCACCAAAATTGACCTCCAAATTGTATACAGAGCTATCCACCAAAGAATTGAAAAATTAATTTTCTGCTTCAGTATGATAAGGCAATAATTTGACACCGGGGTTTCAACCAAATCTGAGCATTGGAATTGTTTTGCCCCAGAATGACCTTGAACCTTGATCAGGGATGTAGCGTTTGAACTAAAGGTCGGAAACCTATACAAAAATACCTTTTTTTAATGTTATAATGAGACAAATACATTGATGTACTTTAAACAACAATTTGATCCGATTTCAAATTTACCCTGTCTAATTTTACCTCTTAAATTTTACAACGTTCCCCACATTTCCCAGAGGTTGGAAAACCAAAAAATTGGATTCAGCACCCCTTCAAAATTATAAAAAACATTTTTAAACCTTCTTCCCCAAATTATAGAATGGGATTATAGTTGATACCCATACTAAAAGGGCGGTTGCTGCAGTGTGAGGTGAATTCGGCAACCCCCCGTTTACGGGGACAAAATCGGATGTTAAACCTTTTGGTTTTACTACTACTAATATGCAGTCTTCTACTGATCACCACCGATACACATGGCATAGCAATCCACATGGGTTGTTCAGTCAAGTATAGTTTTTGCATTTATATTTGATAAAATTCTGTTTTGAGAAAAACTGTGGCAATCAATATTTTATCTTATTGGAATGTACTTAAGTGTAAAAATTAGTGAAATTTGTTGAAATTTTGATTTAAATTTGGGTCCAATATGTGGTGATGGGGCAGCGTATTAATTTCTTACTGTATGACCCTGAGTGATTGCATTGGCTCAATGACCCTGCACACACAACTCGTCTCGTACATTATGAACAAATATTTTTAAAAATCAGAATTTTTGTCCAGATTTCGCTTTTACTGTTAAACCAATGGCACTGTCTAAAATTGAATTCTTGGATGACCTCCCATGTTAATTGATAGATTAGGACTGAGTCTATTCAAATATCGGTATACTTGCAAACAGTCTGCTAGCGCCCTGGTAAAGGTAAATGGTGCACCCTCAGGGCGCCGGAGCGACATCTCTCTGTCTTTGGCGTTTTGCGGGCCAGAACTCAATCAATATTAAGTTGCTGTGGGGGGGGGTGGTTACCTTCCCGTCCACACAGCGGAGTCTGGTTTACATTCCCAGCATATGCCGTACCCATTTATACTTCCTGGGTGGAGATAGGCAAGCGAGGTAAAGTGGCCTTGTCCAAGTGCACAATACATAGCGACAGCGGGGCTCAAACCCACAACCTTATGCTTATGAGGCGAACACTGATCCAATTGCGCCACATGTGCCCTACCTGCGGGTTAAACTTGAAGATGCTTGATTTATGTGAACTGAATAGTCATAAAAACTGACGGCAGTATTATTAAAAATATGCACCAGTCCAGTTTTGCGATTTGGACAAAATTTCGCATTGACACTGTAAGCTTATCAGTCAATAGAGTCCAGACATAGAACTCTAACATTGCAAAGTTGCAAAATTCAACAGCCCAGAGGCACAATTTATTACTTAAACCGTTCAGTCCAATTTAAAAAGTGAGGCTGATCTCACCTCCATTTTTTTTCCATATCATGCTCCAGAGGCCTAATTGTTGATTCACTGCATCCAGTGTGGGGGTGTGAGTGAGATATGCGGCTTCTGTAGTAATGGTATAGAGGAGTTTACGCCATTTCCTTTTCACCTGCACTATCAGATCTTGATGAATTACTGAAATTGAGAGAAAACTATCATATAGTGATTTAGATGGTGGTCTGCAGCTCATTTATTTGGCAGGGGGACCTAAACACATAAACATGTCTTAACTAGGTGCTTGACCGACAAAAGACGGCAGGCCATTCTCATGATATTTTTTATACCTTTTGTAAATCGTTTTACAAATGTGCCTGTCTTCATATGATCCATTTTGAAATATGATTCTATTTCCCTTTTGTCTATGCTAATTCTAATAATAAATATTTTGTTTGATTGTTTACTTTGTTACTTTTTTAACAAGTATGGTGTTACGTTTTAATCTTACGCTGTGAACAAATGAGTTTCACAGTTGTTACTGAAGTTGAAGAAGATAAAAGTTAAGCCTAGAATAAAGCCGGTTTAGAGCAGTAAGACATTAACTAAAATGTGAATAAATAGAGCAGTGTATAAAAGACGAAATGGCCCACAGTAATACTGATTGGAAAATTAAAAAAGCTGTCAACATGACCTTCGCTCAGATTAATTAAATGAGGGAACCAGTGCTATACTATTGCTCACGTATGCACTGCTGTGTGAAAGGGGCCGCACAAGTTATTTTTTTGCACAGTGAAGGTGTGGCGGCAAATGGCGGTACACCCGTACTTGGAAGTGAGGGTGCTACACATAACCTGTCCCGGAGAAAGCCAGCCCTCAGATGAAATTTCCACAACCTATTGAAATTAATCTGACAGAAAAGATGCTCCAACAATCGGACCAGCAACATTTGCCTTCTGCAATAAATGCGAAATAAACTTCAAGTCGTGGCATCAGCTAAAGAAACTGTTGATGAGGAGCAGCCCTTAGAGGGCACAGAAAAAAATCTTTCAATGCTTCAACTGCAAGAGCATTTGCCAGGAAGTTTTGTCTGACGAGGCCCCTGAAGAACTTTCTGGGATGCACCAAAGGCTGCCAAGAGCAGATAGACAAGCCTTGAACTCAGGAACTAATTGGCCAGGTGCCAGTGACCAGCACTCCTCCTAACTGCTGGGTCAGATGCTGCCCAATCGCCTCCAAATGTAACTCAAGTTGATCCTGTACCAGTGGACAATAGTGCCTCTATGTATGAATTTAAAAGAGCTGGAACTCCACCCCGGAAAGTTTTTTTCAGAACTTATCGCCAAGTGGGCCACGCCTGAGGACAAGGATTGTCAAAATTACCTACGATTCCATGTTGGATATCTCTTTGGAAGATTCCAGATTTATGGCTGCAGCGGGGTTCGGCGCAAAACCAACCAAGGAGGGGTAAGTCTCCAGGGAAGCTTATGAGATGGTATGGCTTCAGCAGGACGTCATCTTTAGGCAGACTGTTGAAACAGCGTTTCTGAAGGATGGGAGTAAGGTGGTCTTCTCCAAGTGTGAAACTGAGTATCCTCCTGTAGATTTGTGAACTTTTGCCATTTTTGGCTTCTGAAGTTGTGTGGATGCAGTAAGTGCAATTCTGGACATGTTGAACATTTGCAAATAATTTATTGCCAACCTTTGAAAATGTACTACATTGTAAGAAAAGTGCAACGTGTCGATAATTTTCTGGTGACCAAATTTGTTAGGTCCTAAAATGATTTCACTGTTTAACTTTCATCACTCATAAATTCTTTCAGATCCAAATTTTTTAATAACTTTCAATAATGTTGTTGAATTTATGTAAACAGCATTACAAGGCATGGGGTATTTTAGTAAATTAGGCTGCTGCTTTGACCAATGACAGAAATGTGGCACCAGTTAGGTCACATTTTAGGGTAAAATTGTAGTTGAGGTTTCTGATATTTACAAAAGCAGTGAATATTTCTTTTAAATTAAAATAAAATGGCAACATTGGCTATGGTACATGTTTTTTTCCAGCAGCCTTGCACATGTGTAAAACTTTGGTAATTTTCAATCCTGTGTGATGCTTACACATTCAGCAGCACCTCATACAGTATGCAACTGTACGCTATTAAAATGTAGCATGTCTGGATAGCATCACTCGATGGATGGAACTCAAACCTGCAACTTAAATACCAACCCAAAACCAGACAGTACAGAAAATTCAATGGACTGCCGTATAATTCCACATTTCTTTATTCATCAAATTGCCCTTGTACAGAAATGATACTTGCTGAAATAAAGTTGAAAGTCTGATAGACAAGAATAGCAGAAATGTCACAGATAGGCCCTATTTCTTAACACAAGTGTGTTAACTCCTAACCCTTTGACTAGTTATTGTTTTTCATATGTTATGAAACATCACAAAATGAAGTACAGACCAGTGTAGATATGGGCACAAGGGAACAACAGCTCCGGATATCTGGGGTGTCAACTTGAACGTGCGGACCAAGAAAGCGCTGAAAACTGGTTCATGGTAAAATCATTTTTTTCATCTACAATTACAACGTCCAATCCCTGTTAAAGGTATCTGGTATGCTTTCTGCATCAAAAAGTAATAGTTCACGGGGATTTGCCCCAGTCCCGTCTTATTGTTATTCCTCCTGAGATTTCTCCTAACCCTTGCTGAAGTATCTAATGTTAAAAAAGACCCAAAATGAAAAAACATCAAACTATTACTACTATTTTGTTTTTCCCATGTGTACAGACTATAGGGGATAGTAGGGGTGGTTGGGGGAGGGGAAAGGAGTTGTTTGATTTTCTTGCCTTATAGCCGATGCCTCACATCTGCCCCTGGTACACACAACAAAAGAAACCATGATTAAAATTAGACTGTTTCTTTCATCAGCACAAATGTTGGGGCAGCCGGAGGTGGTGGGTGTCGACCATAACTGCAACTAATCACTGAAGTGAATCCTGAGTGAGTGCTTCTTGTCCTAGCGGTCCTAGCTAGAGCAGGCCTTTCCTCCCCCCTGCCTTGGTCCTTTCCACCAACCACCAGGTACGGAACAAGACTGGACGTAGCACTGTATCTCCAAATTCCTTTGTTCAATTATGTTGAAGTTGGAGGGAGAAATTGCAGAACGTCAGTATCTCAATATCAAATAATGGCGATATGCTGCAACACATGCAGAACGTTATAGTGAATGCGGCAAACGCACAGTTAGTGCAAAGAGGTGGAGTTGGCAGCTGCACTCTCAAAGGCAGCTGGGCCTTCTTACAACAAGAAAAAGCCATCTCTCCTTGGTGAATCAATGTGGTCCTGTTCACTGGAACAAGTGCGGTCACAGATGCTGGGGAATTGATGCTGTGAATGTAATTCACAGACCCGTTGCCCAAGCAGAAGAGTATGAAACGCACCTGAACTACTCTATAAAGCGTTCCTGAGCGCTTTTGATACCGCAACCTAGGGCCAGCTCTAATTAGTTCTGGTACATGTCCAGATAGTGTCAAGACAAATGGACTGAGCTTGTAGTGCTAGATGTAAATAAAGTAATAACTGTAAATAAAGAGTAGTTATCCCTCTCCCGGGTGAGAGTCATATCACCATAATCTCCGTATACTTAACCATTCAAGCCTGACTTAATGCCTTTTCATTTTCATTTTCACCTCATCGTAGCAATATCCTACGATACCCACTGTAAAATTTGGCAACCCCTGAAGTGCGCACGCGTCAGGGGCGATGATCTAGAACCGCTGACTTCTGGATCATTTTTTGTATCTCTTTCCACCCGGGTTGACCACGGGCGGGAGAGCGAACACAAACCGTGAGCCCCGTCCTGGGCGGCGCAGCGGCCCTGACAGGGAGGGAGCGTCAGGCTTGAATGGTACTTATACGGAGATTATGGTGATATGACTCGCCCCCCGGGGGGAGGGGAATCACATACATCTCCTAGTACGTTCCCATCCAAGCCTGCCACTTAATTGCCACAGTTTTGCAACTGGTCGAGGAGTCAACCCGGATATCAGCAGTTGCTCGGGCCAAAGGCAAGCTTAAGCTATGTTGATATGATCTCGCCGGGAGGAAGGTTGGACAAAACAATATCTACCCATATGCACTTACTACCGACTCAGTGGGTAAGTGCTACTGGAGCTGTGGCGACTGGAAGATGTGTAGGTTTTGCTTTAATGACGAGGAAGCTGATGATCCTAGCTGCCGTTGAACCGCTGCGTACTAGGGCATCTCGGAGATAAACTTGTTAAGAATCTAGAAGAACAACCCATCCCCATGGCGTCCTGATATTTTGTATAGAAGCTCCCCGGTAGAAAGGCGCAAGCGCCGCCTGAGATCTTACGCCCGTGAGCTTCTCTTGTGCGTCCCCCAAACGACCTCGTACTAACTGCCTCCTTTTTGACTGCCACGATCCATCCGGCTAATGTCGTCTTGGAGCCGGGCGGACGGCTTTCTGAGTTGTGAGGAGAGTTGGTCGTGAGCCCCCCTATAGGGTTGAGTCTTGCTGAGGTAAACTTCAAGGCTCTAACTGAACACTAGGGTCCTTCATCGCTGAACGTGAAGCTTGTCGGAAGATCTGGGGGATGAATCGGCTATGAGTGAGCTGAAGATTTGATTCTTTTGGCCAGCAGCTGGATCGGGGAAGAAGACGAGCGGCATTCCCTGTGCAGGTGAGATGATTCTCCTGCTATAGGCAAAATCAAGGGTGTCCGATACTCCTCTGCCTGATGCTGCGGCGACAGGGAAGATAAGTCTCTTGTTGGTGTCCGCTAAGGACACCTGGAGAAGAGGCTCCTAAGGGACGTAGAGATGCTGGAGGACTGATGGCAGGTCCCACGCTGGCACTAGAGAGCGATCGGACGGCCGTTGATGCAGCATTCCCTTGATGCGATTAATGAAGCGCTGGTGATCTAGACACGGTGATGCTCCGCCCAATCCCAGATGGCTGGCTGAGAGAGTTGCTCGCCGAGGGGCCACTTGGCGATTCTGCCACTCCGTAACCGGTGCTTGACAAGCAAGTCTGGATTATAAATCCTCCTTGTTGTAGGTCTCCTTGTCTCTCCAGTCAGATTGGCGGCTTGGGTGACCGCTGGAGAAAGTGTTATCAATGTAAGTCGTTTCCCGTGAACGGTAAGGCCGGCCGTAATAACACGTAGTGGGGCCCCCCGAAGACGGAAAAAAACAATATTCCATTTCTAAGTCCCCCCCCCCCCCGTAACGGTAAGGCCCGGCCGTAATAACTGTAGTGGGGCCCCCGGACGGTGATGGGACCAATATCCGGTGGTGGAGCCTTGGTCCACGAGCAGTAAGTCGGGAGCTGGGCGTTGAGGCGGCTTGCGAACAGGTCCACATGGGGGTGTATCCCACCCGTAGGAGCAATTCTGTCATATTGGGAATGAGGTGCTACTCCCGAACGACCCCCGGACTCTTCTCGAAGGTCCTGTTCTTCCCGCTGTCTTCCTCGACAGGGATCTGTCCAGGGTGTTGTCTTTCCTTCCCGTGAAGGAGGTGATGCCGGCAGGTGGTCTGTGACTGAGACACCACTCAGGACCGTCTGTAAGGCAAATGAATGCTACTCCACAGATCCCCCTGCTTGTTAATAGGAGACCGACCGGCATGTTGTTCGCCCGGGCTGGACGGGCCTCCCTTGACCGATGGAGAGTCGCCTCGCGCCAGAGAAACAGCCCACATCTCCAACTTATGTGATGCTTGGTCAACTTCCTTGTCCCAGTCCCCGATAGGCGAGTGGCTCCTACGGGTTCTCCACCCGCTCTAGATGCGTCCTCCGGGAATGAAAGATGATGGTCTTGATGTGAGTAGTTTTCCTGGCGGAGATTATCTGGCTGAGGCCACCACGCATCGCTCTCTGTCGTGGGGTCTGGCGTCAGGAGTTCTCTTGAAGCGCCGGTCTCGGTGATGTTGACCACGATAGACGAGCAGCATACTACTTGCATGCGAGTCTCGGCGTTATACCACCGTTTTCATATACTGGCTGAGAGCCCACGTATCAATTGATTTTCATGAAGGAATCCCGCGCACTGGGCGTCGTAGATGCGATGCGCTCGCGTTCGTAAACGCATTCCCGCTTGAAGATCATCGTCGCCCTAAAAAGTCGATGCTCCGCGAAGGATGTTGAAGTCGTTCCCTGGAAGGCCTGCCAGGAGCCAGTTCGTGTCCAGGTAGGCGAAGGCCGAATGGCTTCTCCGCCGAGGCACTCTGGCTACAGATCTTCATATCCTGGTGATGTGTCGGGACACTGTCGATATCCGGACGGGAGGCACTGGAAGTGATAGAACGGCGGTCGATATAGGAACCGAGCCACTTCCTGTGTGACGGATTAATCGGAGAGTGGAAGTAGCATCTTAAGAAGTCAAGAGTGGATGCTCCCCCGTCTCCGATTGAGCCCTTGAGAACTGCTGATAGGCTCCCCATCTTGAGAAGGCGGCTGCAAGACTGGCTGATCTCTGGTCGTGTTGAGGGTCAGCGCCCACTTGTGGGATTTCCTGAGGGAGAGACAAGCGGCTGAGGTTAATCTATGATGGCGCGGAGCGGTGGCCCCGAAGGAGCACCCACCGCCTCTGAAGCAGCTTCTCGACCTCTTGGAGAAGGGCTTGCGGTCACCATCTCTCGTGTGCGCAGAACCCGTGAGTTCGAAGTCACCGTCCTTCAACGGTTATAAGTATCCCAGCCCCCCCCCCCCCCCCCAACGGCAAGGGGAGGTTCCCTGAGGTCTGAGGACAGTCACCCCCCCTTCTGGGGGGAAGCACTCGTTACCCCCACCCCCTCCTGATCGATCGCCCTTGTTGCATCCACCCGCCGTCAGCGCTTTGCGTCGTATCCTTGCTCCCATCCTTGCTCCCTCTCTGGGGAGGATTGACCCTTGTTGCTCTTGACGGCTGGTGCTTCGGATTGGAGTCCTGACTACGCAAAGTCCTGCGGTTTGCTGCGCCGCTGCGCTGCTGCTGCTTCTTCTTTTCTGGCATTCGCAGGCTGCCTAGGCCTTCTTGTTATCGACAAGCCTCCTCGTGTAGTCACGTGAAAACGGTCCCCCCCGAAGAGGTCAGGTCCTGTGCGTCTCCAGGAACTCTGCCGCGGGCTCAGGAGGTTTAGGGCGTAGGGCGCACTCACTTTCCGCAAGTAGGCGAGTTACTGCGATTAGCCTGCAGCAAACCGAACCAAATGTCAGAAAAAATGCGTATAAAACACGTAGTTGTATGGTAAGATGGTGAGTAAAAGCTATAAATTGCTGGAAATTGCAAATTCTCCAAGGCCACATACGAGCACACCAACTTGCTATGAGCGTAGCAAGATGAGAAGTCAGTGTTGCTAGATATTGGCCCCTGACGTGTGCGCACTCAGGGGTTGCCAAATGTTACAGTGGGTATCGTAGGGATATTGCTAGGATGAGCGTAGAAATGAAAAGGCATTAAGTCATGCTTGAATGGGAACGTACAAGGAGATGTAGGTGATGTGTCATGGCAGTGCTTCCTTATCAGGGGAGAACACCAAGTTCTTCCCTCTGCAACTTACTCCACTCTCGCTATAATCAAAGACCATATCGGAGGTGGTCTCCCCTAACACATTTAACTGTAAAGGGGCGCCCACTACATAACATCAGAGGAAATATGCACTGGTATACCAGGCACTACTCGATGCAGATGACGAAAGTTCGAGTAGGAATCAGAAATCATTTTCCTCCAACCTTTATTCTCCCGCGATGGTATGCAGAATCGTTTCAAGATGCCATGGCAATTGTTCGCATCTATGGAAGGCCTGATTGTTTATCACTTTAACATTGCACAACCTTCAGGGCCAGAAATAAAGAAAAATCTCTCTCAAAGGGTAATAGCCATGCCTAAGACCAGACCTCGTGTGAGAGTTTTTCACCATCAAAATGGAATCTCTGCTTTGAGAAGTAAACTTGTAGATAATTGCATTCACAGGCATGATGAAGAAGAATCAAAAGAGGATTATGACCTCATTGACCACATTGTCACACACTGATGTAGATAAACCAAGAGAACCAGAACACCTCTATAGATTCGTTTTTTCTTATGAGCTCCAGATAAGGTTAAGAACAAAAGTCTTTGCGTAACTTCACCACTCACTTAAAATACTGGTCAATGTCGATCTTTCAATCCTTCAAGTCCCTGCATGGGAGGGGCAATGGTTTAGTTATCAAAATGCTGTTGAAGATTTGTTTCTATCTTCTAAGGACCAAAATAAAATCTGTAAGCTGTAATTGGTGTAAGTGTGGGCAATCTGTTTTGTCTAATTTGTATAGGACAAGAATATATCAATTCCAAAATGTTTTCCAACTTCTGATTAAATGCAAACTCCTTTTTTTCAATACTCATTACAATTATCAGAAACCAAAGTGGTGCATTATATGCCACAAAAAAAGCAAGGAAGAATGTTGAATTTAAAGCTGCCAAAGATGTCATGGGCCACCCATAGGGATCCTGCGCAGCAGTAGTAAAAAAGGGTAGCAAATGAATATTTCAATAAAACTTCACATTCGCAATGTGTACAAAATGAACCTTTTACCATATATCATTCATACCTCCTAACACAAGGTGCATTTCATCACCAACTTTCCCTTTATACTTTATTCGTTACAAATTAACTACAAAATTTCCCCAGCCGGTTACAGGAAGGAGAAGTACAATTGGCACTAGTGTGTAATGAGCATGACACTGACCTTGCAGACTGTGCAGCCTATCTTGTAGTAGAAGCTACACTTGGGTTTCACTGGGCACCCATCAAAGGAAGCATTATGCTGCACCTTAACAACTGTCAGTAGAAGACATCTTAGAGGAAATTAACTTTAAATAACATCCATGGTCCCATGTGGATCTTTCCATCCTTCTGTTTCTTGCATGGAGGGCATAGCCTGTCAAAATATGCCAGAAGATTTGCCAAACCCATTGATACAAACATTTTACAAATATAATGTACCATTGTATCATCAGCTTTTTTTCAGGCGGGCAGGGGGTCACACATATTTTCATGGGGGCAAGCATCAGGGCGGATCCAGGATTTGGGTCAATGGGCGCCAAATTTTCCGGATCGCTAACGCTCGCCGGGTAACCAATTTTTTTCACTAGTCTGGATGAAATTCTGAAGGGGGGGGGGGGCCAAATTATATAGCGTCCACCGTCGTGAAAAGGCCAATTTTTTTTATATTTTTAAACATCTACAACTACTCCCGGTACCCTTTATGAAGGCCCTAAACTGCCGGACCTGAGCACTGAGCACATATTAAAAGTTGTTAGTATAGTATAGGATGATATGTGTGTTTTCAATGTACATATGAACACGTGCAGAAATACTAAATTTTTTCAATGAGTAGTACCTTACAAGCCATTTCAAGCGCAAATACATGCACACATACATGTGAAGATGTTCATTCTTTGTTCAGCAGTCACTACCTGCACATGTACATAACAAAATGAAGTGACTCAGTTAATGGTCAACTAATGTCTGATGCAAAGAGAAAGACTTACCAACGATGAAATCGAAGATTTGTCAACACACACTGGTCGGTGCAGCAGATGCATGGTGGAGACTTCTGGAAAAATCCAATACAAGCATTCTCCAGTAGCAAAGCTCCCAATACACCTAGAGGACAAGCAAACTGCTTTGCGAACATCAATAAGCACATGATATCGTATGTAAGGTGCGCCCACAGCCAAACTTTCAAAATCCTTTTTTATTATCTTGTATCTCAAAATAACGTATAACAGCACAATTTTTAAGAGTGCCCCAATTTTCCTGATATTTTGAGATTTTTGCACAGTTGCAATTGAGTAATTGACTATAAACATATCTCTGGGAAAGGTGGAGCTCAAAATTCCTCTCTATGTGTCCCAAAAGAAAGGAATTTTGTAATTTATAATTATTAATATCAATAGATCCTCCGATATATTCAAACGGCATACTATCTGGAAATGCCTTCCAATATGAAATCGCCAGGAATTTACAAGTATCAACAAGAAAACAAAGTTATAAAAAACTGTGGCAGACAAGAGGGTTGACAGACATGATGTGCACTTCCAGATATTTATAAGATCTATACCCATGATTGTAGAAACTTTTGAAGACTTAGTGCAAGCCAAATACAGAAAGGGGTGACTATGCAATCATCACTTTTGAAAGTGATATCTGGATTTGATTTTCTGGTGACAAACTGCACTATAGTTCGAATGTTTATACTTCATTCAAGGCTTAAGCAAATCTATACAAGAGCGAAAGCCTTGACATTGGAAATCGTTGTCCAGATATTAAACCTGTTTTAAGGAAATGTCATCCATGACACAACACAACGTTGACACCTATTCCATGACAAATGCTTCCAAAAAGCAGTGGCATTAGCTGATAGCTGAATATTCCCTATTCACAAGCCACGAACATAAGGTAGAATGACAACACGTAACAACGTCCCTGCAGAGAACAACAATTCACAGCTCACAACATCAAATCAATACAAAGTTTGGTGAGAAAATCGACTCAGTTGCAAAAATACAATTAAAAGCAGAGGTTAATCCATCTTCAACAGAATTAACAGTGTTGATAATCGCTCTCTAAGAATACCATGCCAGCACCAAATACTATACAGGATTTGACGGCAGACTAATATGTGGCACTTAGAGACCCCAAACCCGACATGGCCTGCTTCCAGATTAGAAATACTTCCTTCCGCTACCCTCCCACCATCCACACAGGGCCAGTTCCAGGACAGAAACGCAAGTGTGGATACTATTAAGTATCATGAGGCCCTAAACCGAACCCTGCAACCCCCCGGGGATTTTTTGGAGACCACTATTTTTGGAACCTTATACATATAGCATCAAAATCAGGTTGCTGCAAAAATCCCTATCCTTGGTTAAAGAGTGAGAGCGATTTTTTTCAAAATGGGGCGGCCATCTTCACTAATCCCTTTTTTGACATATACTTAATTTTTGATCTAAATTCATGCACGAGTGATACATAGTCGCACAAAAACCCCCAAGGAATTTGACCCCTTTGTGGCATGCTTGAACCTGCCTCTAGAGGCGTCATATTTCACAATGGGCCACCAAACAATTAAACGAATCCACCTGTATTTACACACTTAATGCCACTTGAAAGGAAAAATGCCGGTGTCACCCTAATTATATACTTTGTCATGCACCAGTGGATTAGTTGGAGGTAAAGTAAACACTTAAATCGGAGTATTTAGGCCTTTCAAGTGTTACTAGAGGGCGCTTTATGTAAACAATCTTCATAACTTACTATACACTAGACCACAACCACGGCTTTTTTTCTAACAAGGATTACCAAGGGGAGGGGTGGTTACCAGAATTCCTTACAAAGCACCCGATGCTTATATTTTTGATACAATGGAACTATGGTCCTCCTTCTTTCCATTGATAAACCAAATAAGTACCAACATACCTAGTATGGCCGTCAACAATGATGTCATTCAATCCGCAGTCGGCGAAATTGGCATTTTCCACAGAAAATAGGCGAAAATTCCAATTTTACGCTAAAAATGTAAGAAATCAGATTTTCATGCATGCGGTATTCAGCGCTAAATGATGGCAAATGACTAGTTTTACATAAACAAAGTTGTAGAGCCATCTGTGTCAAATATTTCAAAATACACAAACATAAATATCTACAGGTCCGCAACCACCCCTCCCCCTAGAATTTGACGGCATACCCCTATACCCGGTGAAGGTGCTACCTTCACATTTTTTCGCTAAATGACCAGAAAGGATGAGAAGATCGATACCTATAAGCTTTTTACGCAAGCTTTTTTGGCCATTTTAGCGACCGAGCACAGTTCACATGGGGAGGGCTGGATTTATTGTTGTTATTGTTACAGGCCAGCATAGTCCATCTGCGTCAAGATAATGAGATAACCAAGATCTCTCTGAAGGCCTCAAACGCTTATTTAACTCAAGAGCTTCCTCCACAGTATAGTTCATCTGTTCATGCAGTGTGAGGTAACGACAGCGCCCCGGATCGCTAAACATGCTAAATCCAAAGCTCCTGTGGCTCCCTCCGCCCCCTGGACACCTGCCCACGTTCAAGCCAAGTCCATCTGCTTCATGATAATGAGTTAACTGAGGCTCTCTGAAGGCACTCAACTATACTAAACTGAGAAGTTCGCGGGGCTCCTCACCTTGACCACACTCCAGGGGCAATATAGCGTCTCTGCTTCAAGTATGAGCTAACTGTGCATCTCTCCAAGCACTCAACATTCTAGTTAACTCAAGAGCTTCCACGGCCTCCGGACCCTGGACCCCGCTAGGGAGGGAGCTTATAGTTCAATCTGCCTTCATGATTGTGGGGTAACCGAGAGCTCTCCGATGCCCGAAACATGCTAAAACCCAGAGCTTCTGGGGGCTCGCCCCTGAACCACCCCCGCAAACGTTAGCATAAGGTCCTGCTTCAAGATAAGACATAACCAACCCCTAAGGCTTTCCGCCGTCCTCTGCCCCTAACCCCCACAAGGGGCTTTTCCCCATTAACCCTGTGGCCCCGCATGCCATTGAGATCGACGGCTCTTGCCCTGTGTGCTTATGTGTGGAGTATGCTTGCCCCCTGTTTAGGGAGGGTCACCCAACAGCTTGACCCGTCGTTGGATGCCTCCTGTCGGCTTGTCTTCGGCCAGCTCCCGCGGACAACTTATACATGGCAGCAGCGTAGCATGCATGAGTTAGCTGCCAGTATCTGTATGAGGCACCCTATGTTCGGACAGAGACCAGCTGCTGACCGCCTTAGGTCCGGTCGGAGTAGTTTCTTAGGCAAGTCCGGCTCCTTGAAATAGTCTCTAAGGAGTTTGGGGGGTTTGGCTTGTGGAAGAAAGACTTGCGTCATCCAAGTGGCATCTATTGTATTGAGCCCTGGTGAGTATCTTCCGCCTGGGGCTGGCTTTTCGTGTGCTGAGTGGCGGTGTCTCAGCTGATTGATATCCAGACCGCCGATCAAGGTTCCTTGCAGAAGTGAGTCTACCTGGAAGCAGATCAGGACACTGAGCATCTCTTAATCTGTCCAATTTTGGTGCAACATGCACAGGTCAAGGACCTTACATAATCGTGAAGCGCTAGACATTGTACCCCACTCTGCTAGCCACATTTGAAACCACTTTGTTTGGATACGATGAGAAGATTCCAATTTTAATCATCATTGGTATTGTTCACTTGGCGAATCTTTTAAGCATGCTGTTTTCCTTGGTATACATGTAGAGCTTAAATGCAGCTCCTTTATTCGGAAATTGATCTTCTCTTTCCCTCCTCTTCTTCTTGAGTGATGTCTTAATTGTCTTCTTCTGTATGAGATTCTTCCTCTACTCTTATGTCAGACACTCTTGTGGCATCAACTCTACTGATGGCCACTTGTCATCTAGTGCACCATCATTTAACTTTCACCATGATCATCTGGTGAGGAATTTCTGGCTCTGCCACAGCTGCCTGGTACCAAATCAGGGTTTAATAATATGCTCTCTGGATGTGCATCCTCAACAAATCCTCATAACAAGTGCTCTGGCAATCTGTCGATCTACCCTAACCAAGGCTGAGGAAAGCATCGACACACGTGTCACGTTTTCACTTAACCCTCGTCTACCTGAGCCGTTTTTGTAACAACCTCCCAACCCCCACCCACGTTATTTTTTCGTTACACCTGAACATCCGATTCCTGTAAATTTGGTCAAACAGGGTACTTAGAGTTTCTTCTTTCCATTGGTAAATCAAATTAGTACCCAAGCATCCCCATTATGGACGTCACTTTGACGTCGTCTGTTTGAGGAAAATTGAAAATACTGTACTGATAAGGTGGAAAATTGGATATTTCGTATTTTAGCGACTCAAACATTATTATACCACGAAATGCCTCTCATTTTATGAACTAGTCATTTTTGCCATCAAGATAGAGCCACAAACCGCATGAAATTGGATATTCCTAACATTTTTTGGCGAAAAATAGATTTTCCCCTATGTTGGTGGTCTATGGAATTGACAATTTTTGCTAATATGCGAACTTTAGACGTTCATTGTGACGTAATGCTGGCCATGTTGGTACTCATTTGGTATCAATGGAAGAGTATGATCATAGCTATCTACTATTGGTATCAAAATCAAGTGCCTTTGAATGTTTTCTGTGTTGTGCTAGGCATGTTGGTACTCGTCCCGAAGGGGGGTGGTGTGGTATTTTGGCAGCCTTTTGAAAACAGCCCCTCAACCGTTTAACCCAGGGTGGGGATTTTTGCAGACACCTGAATTCAGGTGCTTATGGTATAAGCTGTTCACAAAAATGGTTGTTCTCCAAAATCCCCGGGGGGGTGCAAGGGGGTGTCATGGTACGCCCGTAGTCTATATACATCTAAATAACAGTTTATTATCACGAATGTCAACTCATTCTGTGGCTTTGTTTATTTGCAAGAAATTGAAAAGTCACGTGTCAACAGAATCTATACCTGACCAAGCATAGCATTAATCAGAAGAATCTGATATTTCCTACAATTTAAAAATATTGTACGCCTGGGAGCAAAGCGCACAAAGGACTACCATACATGTTTGCTTCCATCAAGCTTTCTTGACAAGCTTATAAAAAAACAGGGTGTTCTGTTAAAGATATACTGCATCAAATCTTTCCTGAGTACAATATTCACAGAAATCTTATTGTTTAGAAGGCTTGGTGAATATCGAAGGCTGCTTATTCTACAATAGCGATTTCAAGACTCACACAGTATAACTATAATCAACAAAGGAGCTGCCCAATCTATCTTTCTCTCTAGAAACGAGCAGGTCCAAGTGGAAAAACCTCCAGAAAAATTAATTGGAGCGGACGTGAGCTGTTTCCACTTTTATGTTATTATAACTGGTTTGATAGTGCATGTTGCTTCAGATATATTTATGCCTTGAACTTATCGACACCAATTGGATTATTTTACAGCTGAGAGAGTATTAGAAACTTATGCTGTAAAGTAACTGCTGTTCCAAACCACCATGATTTGGATACAATCGTAACAGTTTAACTGAACAAAATACCTGTTGGGTATACCAAATACAACAGATGAATTATACGATTCGCGATATTGGAGCATTGTTAATCCAGTATAACATATAATACACAAAGCTAAAAGGATAGAACAGGATTTAAAACAAGAAAACCATGGTTTATGCTCAATATCCTCATGAATGAAATTGACAGTGCTACTATTTCCAGCAATTGCAATAAATTTCTCATTTAGTATGTATATAGATTATAACCAAGTTTTTGGGGGTCCCAAAATGTTAAAGACACCACTAGTGTTTTTGGTTCTATTTTTTTACTTACTACACCTGGTTTTCCAACAACTGCATAATAACTGTTCAACACTGTTTCTTTAAACGTTTTGTTTTTGCATACTCATATAATGTTGTACAGGAAGAGGTGGACTTTGAACTCTTGACTTCATAACTATATCAGTGGGAAAACCCCGGTAATTGTTGAAATAAATGTAGACAATTAAAGGTGCTTGTTCCGATTATGTGCATTGTGTTCTCGCTTGATAAGAGAGCCCTGGCACTTGCACATACACCCAGCAAGTACCGTGGGAAAAATTTGCGGTTTTGCTGTAGACACAGTAATTCAGTTCAAAGCCCTATTCAATACTGTGGCGAGTAATATTGATGGTTACCACAAACGGGCGTTTTTTTGTTGATTTCTTGGGAATGAAAATGGATTTGAGGGCTCAAATTTTCAGACACAATGAGAAAATACGGCCTTTCATCTGATAAGCAAATCGATACTACTTCCGGTAAATCATGGGGTCCCAAAACGATCGGAAACCACACACCTTTAATATGTCCAGTGTATTACCGTTTTTTTAAACCAGAATATTATAATGTCTACTTCTAATTACTTAATTTCTAATTTGAAACAAAAAAATTCTATGGAGCTATCCGTGGCTACTATCACCCTTGAACAGTTTCAACAAAAGTACAAAGACACATCCCAAGCGACAGTGGCAACCTCGAGCAGACAAATTGCAACACAAATTACCAACTTAGATTTTTATTGATACCAAGAATGGCAAATCGGGTATTATTACTTTGAGAGTGATGGCGTTAGTCGTAGTTTCTGGGCCCTGGCCTGGGACATGCAAGAAACTAAAAACTGATGATAAAAATACGAAGCATCTTGTAACGCTTACAGATATGTTCAGATTAAGTTTTATTAGCATTTTCATTCAGTCAGTACATTAATAATGTTGTGATATTTAAAGAAATAACTAAGTACATCTTTGATTATGAATAAATGTTTACAGAGTTTTGTAAATGCATGAAACTCAAAATGAAGGAGAGGCCAACTAATAAGTTTTTTTCCCCGGAGGACTTTTGAGCCTACGGACCCCACCATACATAACAGTAATATTTAATTTAAATATGGGATATGATTGGGACAGGAATGGGGACGGGACAGGACAGGACAAAACACATAGGGAAAGACAATACAAGACGAGAAATGACATTTGTCAATTGTTTAAAACAAATCAGAGGCAAAGAGCATGAAATCCGTGTGAGCCAGTCATGTATGATGAATGAGATGAAAAGAAGAGGGTATTGCAGTTGAAGGAAATAAAAAACATGACTTTGATGACAGATTGATAGATCAAAACCCATTACTTAATTGTAGACCTAATTTGAATTATTGATTTAATCACTCATTTTTTAGGTTTAGTTTAAAGGCCATTAATGGTTTTCGAGTTTTTGTTGATGCTGATACTTACTGCATTCCAAATTTTGGACCTGAATATTAAACTAATATTTAATAGGTTTGTGAGGTTTTGTTGTTGTAATTATTTGGTTCTTCGCATTTATGGTGTTTGATCTAGGTATTATAACTAGTTTGGAGAAATTAATTTGAAAATGGAGTTTGGGGGGTGGTTTGGGGGTTTGAGTTGTAACGAAACATGAAATCGCTGTTTGTAGTTGTTTAAATCATAAATGTTAAGCGTTTTTAGATTGTGGAACATAGCTTTTGGAGTTTGAAAATATTGTCCAATTTATTCGAATTTGGAGAAGTCCATGGACAGTGATTGTTATCAAGGGTTAAGTCTGTATTTGCCCAAGCTATATTACTATAATATATGTACGGTAGTATTAAAGTGTTGTATAGTGAGAATAAGATGTGTTTTGGAAGGGTGTAGCCGAGTTTTCTAAGAATCCCGATGTTTTTAGAAATTTGATTTCTAGTTTTTGAGATGTGATATTTCCAGGAAAGATTTTGATCAATAATTACACCTAGAGATTTTGTATGGTCCACAGGGTGGTAAAAAGCAGAGCAGTAAGTCCGCGAATCAGTTTTGGTCATTTAAGCTGATTGATGCACAAGTTTGTAAATACGCTGAATTTAATTAACAAATACTCGCATTGTGTGTGATGCAGATGCACGGCATATTGGACACTTCACTGGCGTTGGCAATTTGCCGCTACACTCGGCACATACGCATAGATGGCGGCAAGGCATCATTACTATGCTTCGTTCATTGGTCATGCATGCAACACACTCAACCCCTGCAACCCGCTGTCACTGCCGCGGATAGCCAATATTTTCGACACCATATCGCCGCACACTAAATCGACAATAGTATGTCTGTTACATGCGACTGCGCGATACAACATGTATGGGACTGCTTCGTTCTCTAATTCTCGCTGCATACTTTTAGACAGCCACACTTTTCTCCCATCGTCTAGCGTGCCGTATGCAAGGTGTGCTATCTTTTGCCACTCTTGTTATTAGGTAAGGTTGCCTATATTCAACACTCGTGTTTCAATGGGTGTATGAGCGGCTGGTGCGTGAGAAAAAGGTATAGAGCAGACTGTAATATCTGTAAATTACTTGTTCAAAAGAACTTCCGCCTCCTCCCTCCTCGGATTTGTTCTCAAGGGAAAGTCGAAAATGAATTGAGAACAGGGACACATTAATACCCAGTTTATGGGCAAATTTAAAGACTTCATTAAAATTGTGTTTGAATGCATTCAAGGTCATATTGAAAACTTCCATGTGAACATTTTGGCTTATGCTGTACAGCCCCACCACGTGCAGGTCATTTACATTGTGACTCCATTTGCAGTTATTAATTTACCGGAAGTGGTGGACGCAGCATAGCTAGGGCCTATGCATGTATCATATTGAAAAAATGTGATTCCGAAATTCTCAATAAAATAATAATTATTAATTAACAAATCCATCAATTGTCAGAAAAAACAACTGGTTGCCACTCTTTATAGTTTCAGATTATGAATATTCATTTTGAGTGGGCAATGGAAGGAATTGATTGTGGGGAATAGAACATTTGCACGATTCCCGAAATGCATCTCTATTGTTGTGCCCATGTCCAACTCTCGCGGGCATACTTAGACAGCCACCACTGTCTTTCCCATATTAGTCTAGACGTGCCTGAGGCAAGGTGTGCTACTTTGCCACTATGTTATTAGGTCGGTGTGCCTATCTCAAGTTTTAACCTCGTTGTTCAATGGGTGAGAGCGGAGTGCGTGCGAAAACGGTAGTAGAGGCCAGGGACATGTATATACTGTAAATTTACTTGTTCAAAAGAACTTGCCCGCCTCCTCCCTCCCCCTCCCTCCTCCTCGGATTTTTTTTTCTCCCGGGAAAGTTGAAATGAATTGGTAACAGTTGACACCTTACTACTTGACAACTTCCATGACAAATATTCCAAAAGCAGCGGCATTAGCTGATAAGCTGAATATTCCTATTCAAAAGCCAAGAACATGCGGTAGAATGACAACACGTAACAACGTCCCTGCAGAGAGTCCAGAAGAGTACTATAAGAAGAGTGTTACAATTCCTTTTCTTGAACATCTTTTGATACAACTGACTGATCATTTCTCATGTGTACATGAAAGAGCGAGCCTGGGATTGAAGTTAGTAATGATGAAAGACAAGCCTGTGAGAACTTCACTTTCTTCGATAGTGACATTCCGTGTGTGGACGCTCTAGATGCAGAACTTCAGCAATGGTTTGCAATGTGGGAAGGAAAAGATGGACCCAGTTCCATCTCTGAGGCACTGCATTATGTGACGCTGTTTTTCCCCAACATCAAGTGATCCTTCAAATTAGTGCTACATTTCCCATCACAAGTGCAGAATGTGAACGCAGTATTAGCGTATTAAGACTACTTAAAATTTACTTGCGTTCCACCATGGGTCAGCGACACTGACATCTCTTGCACTCATGTATATCCACAGAGACATCGCCATTAGTTGCAAAGATGTAGTATGCACCTTTGCAATGAAACAGCCAAGAAAAATTCTCTTGCCTAATGTACTTTCTGAATTTTAGAACTTAACTAGTAGTGTTTAAGAGCGTAAGCGCCTCTGCATTTGCATTCAGACATGGATATGGACACCATTTTTTTTTAAATTTTATTTTAAAATTTTAAACAAAGTTTCTCCATTCTCTATAATACATATAAACATTTACAACAAATATAACATATCAAATGTACAGTGTGCTGAGATGGGCGTGCCATGTTTTATTTAAAATTATTGTTCAAATTGTTGCATCCCTTTCGTTCAGATCTTATTTTTGTCATATTCTACTTGTAGAAAATCCACCTCGTGTCATTGAAGAAATGCATCAGTTTGCAATACAGCCTGTCTCAAAAAAAAATGGTACAATCAAAAACTGTTTTTTTTCAATATTATATCTCAACATAAGTAAGTCGTTTTGTACATCACATTAAAGAGAAAAGATCAGGCTTTCCAGGATTTTTTGTTTCATCTCATTTGCTTATTTCAATCGAGAGATAACTCCAGTTTACTGCGGGACACAAAAATCTAGTTTGTGCCACTTTCTGGTGTAGTGAAAACGTTGAAAGAATTAGATAAACATAAGATATTCACACTTGAACAGATATGAAATTCTTTTAAAAGGGATTAACTTCATAAAGAAACTCTAAAAGATACAAAAACAGTTACCTAGTAATCGTGGAATTTATGATCAGTAAGTTCTGGATTTAAGATAAAGTGAATAACATTCGACATACTATTGTTTGTTAGAAGAGAACCGTGAGCGTACAGCAACCTGGAGGAGAGCGTTTTTATGGACTTGAAATATCATAAAACGCAAATTCCTACCAACACTTTGATACTTTGCTTCCAAATTCAAATTTCTAAATTGAAAATTCTAATTTCAACAATTAGTAAATGCACGAAGAGAGTGCAATATTTTAAACCATTTCTTTGGATATGGGGTGTTTATTTTGGTTGCAATCACATTCCTTCTGGCATGATTTTAACATTTTGTAATAAATTCAAAGCTCCATTCCATTAACGTGCAATAAATATGTATCTTGTTTATTTTTATGAAAAGATATTTATCATTGAACTGATTATGTTATGTTGACTATTAAAACTTGTGTCTTCAAAGACTTCCTTTGTTTACTTTTATCTGTGTATTGTTTCTTTTAAGTTGCAATCTTTTGTGAGCTTAAAGGCAGCATGGCATAAGTGCGCGAAACAATTCTGCCTATGCATAAAAGTTGCACAAAATCGATTTGGGTATATCGCACTAAATTGCTTATATTTCTGGATTGACAAAAGGAAATAAGATGAAACAAACACCATTGGAAAGCCTGGTCTTTGTTCTTTAATATTATGCCAAGTAAGATTGACTTATTTTGAAATTTCATATTTAACCAATTTTTTTCTGATTGTACCACTTTTTTTGAGACAGGCTGTATAGTCAAAGTTCATTTTTCAGAACCAGGAGTGAATTTAAACTCACTTACTTGATGACTTGTGAGTCCTGGTAGTAAGCCATGAATTATTGATTTCCATACATTTCTTTGTCTGAAAAACAAACTATGATCTATTCCTTTTCCACTGTTTCTTTTAAATTTGTTTCACCAGCAGAGGGGTGACTAATGATTTACGACCGGGTTATTTTCGTGGGACTTTATGTCACAGATTAATGAATTCGTTGAAAATCCAGTTGTCTACAATGATAAGAACTTATACAAAAAAGGATATATTTAGTTCACAGTGTTTTTTCTTTCTACATGGTGAAAGAAAGTTTGTTAACTGTGTAAGCCTTTTCTTGCACCCAATTAGTCTTCATTGAGAGAAAATAAAATCATTTTAATGAAAGTGATGAATTGTTCGCCTTATGGACACTTTCGCTGATTTTGGCACGTAATATGACTATCAATAGTTGCGAGGAAGTTCGAATGAAATTAAAACCAATGACAAGAGAACGAAATAATCTTTTGGTAGAAAACCAGTCAAAATGTTTTTTAAACATATTTTAATTTGACTCCGTTGAGTACTAAAATAGTAGCAGATAGTGGAGTTGCAATCTAAATTGGCCCATGTGATTTGACATGCGTTATCTGTTTGAACAAAATGTAGCAAACAATGCACGAAAAAGTTATATTCAAACTAACTTTTATGTTACAATTATCGCTTGTGTGCCACTGTCAATTTGTGCTGCGACCTTTGAAAAGTGTAGTGATTAACAAAATGTGATTATTGAATGTTAATAACACATTCAGTAGAGATTGTTTTTTGATGGTTATTTTTAGACTTTACATGAATACTGGGTTTACACCCCAGAGTTAACAAATGCATAACTTGTATTTTGTCAGTCCATACAAGTAATGAGTTGATATATGAAAATTATATTAATGATTTACCGGGAGGGGGGGCTTGTATTCAAAGGTGGATATGATGCGTGAACATGGACTTACAAAATCACACCAAACAGGTATTTACTAAAACTTACCTAATCAAGTATTTTTGTCTGTTTTTTTTTTTTTTTTTAAAATTAAAGTTTATCTTTGTTTGCTACCCTAAAGAAGTAGGCAATGCATTGTGTCATTAATCTACCCGTTTTATTATCTTGCTTTGCTTTACAATATTTTTGATGATTTTGATCCTCCTGCTTTAACTTTAGTATTCCATACCTAAAACCGTACATCACACTTTCAGGGTTCAAAAACATACCCTTTTTTTCATATTTTGCTATTTTGACACGCCTAATCAATGACGCGCGTACATCGCCGTTGGAAAAAAAGAGACTCTTTTTACGCGTTTTCTTGTTCAAGCATCATTCCACTTTGGAAGCAAGTGCCCCCACCCCCCAACCCCCCCCCGGAGATTTATCATAATATCCATATTGATGCGTCGATACTGGGGTTTTTTAATTAACTGATAAACTTAACATTAAAGGCATCTTAAGCACATGCATGCTTGTTATAATGGATAACTTCAGGACAAAGCAATTTGATGTTTTTAAAACAAAGTGGGGAATACTCATCCAATCAATAAAGCGGTTTTAGAAAATGTACTACAATACTTAAGTAAATATCATTTTACTCGATCTGTCTGAAAGTCAATTAAAAACAAAAAAACACGCGTTTTTAACCTAATTTTAAAAAAAAAAAAAAAAAAAAATAGAAATGTTTTTTTTGATTTCATTGTGAATACGTGCCTACCAAAGAATATTAAACTCTGATCAAACAGTTCAGCAAGAGAGCTGGGATTGTCATCAATCCACACCGAACATGTTAGAACTTTGTGTAGAGAACATGTGTTTATTATTCTGACAGTAATAGTGCTGGAGTGCTTGTTAGTGAAAAATTTAACATTGCTTTTCGATGCTACACACATGAAGGTACCCCACATCAATAGTATACATATTACTACTAAGGACCAATGTTATTCTTGCAAGATCAGTTGCTGGAATGGACTACTGAAGTTTCAGCATGCACTGTAAAACAACTATAGAGACTCATTAGATAACTTGAAATAAATGAGGCAGGGACCTGAACCAAAAATTGGTTTGGTGCTGAATGCATCAGTCATCAATAGATAATAAGTCACATTCGGGGGTCACAATAATGATCATCTATTATTACTATATATAAACCAGCAGGGCCAAATTTGCACACTTTGCAAGTTACATAAAATCAGTAAATCCACTGTATACTTATCCTATGACCATGTTAAAATGTCAGACTTTAAAAGCTTTTTTTCATATGCCCTATCCAAAAATGATAATTTTTTGTCACATACCTAATGAAAGTATTGCTCTTGATAATACCTAGAGGGACAAATCAAATCACAATTTAATTTTAAGTGCCGCCAGTGGATTTTCCGCCGTTGACGCAGAGTTTGCTGGTCGATTATGTAGCAGTATTATGTTTTGGGGAGGCCAGTGTGGGAAAATATCGGATCCAAACATGATGATAAAATTGGGATGATTTATGCCCAATATTAATTGGTCTCTGACTGCATCTCTCCCCAATTTTTTGCACAACGCATACTCGAACCAATTAATTTGGGCTTATCGATCCAATTAAAACATCATAAATTACCTTCGCAGCAAAGATGTTACATGAGAAGTTCCAGTACAAGGAAAAATTCTTCTTGACCCTTACAATATGGACTGATTGGGAAACAACCCTCTCAATGGCCAATGTGATATTTCCTGATAGTTATTTTCATGCTATGAACGCCATGACAGTTACTCCCTGTCTGAAAGCCCTACAAATCACTTTGTGCTTTGTGTATAGTATTTCTGGACAATACAGCCCGTTTTCATCCTTTGTCCCTTTTGAGGGGTGCGAGTGCGATAGCACACCATCGACACACCTAAAATGGATTTGAGGAGGACAATTTTCCAAACAATGCTAGCATTCAAACAAAAATCTATTTACATTTTACTTATGGGACCAATTGAACAATTTACAACCGCCATCAATCGACCCTTCCATAATTTAACCCCAGGATGCCCCTTGAACTGTTACTGTGCCTTAAAGGATCAGCCCAATACATTGGTACAAATCCCCTTTAATTAAAAGGGTGATAGAGGTCCGTCATGCATGCACACCTATTTACAGCTGCGCATCGTTTCTCGTGAATACTTACACACTCGCTATAGTGCGTTGAATGTTTTTCTTGAGATGCTTCTAATGCTAGCGCATGTTTCGTGAAGTTTTTTGCATTCGTTCCTGCAGTTTTTGCATTCATGTTTTGGATTAGTTCGTGTGCCTTTTTTTGTTTCGGGGGTGTTTTCCGGTATTCACATCACAAATTCCGCTTTTAAAGGAAAATTAGAATTCCAAGAGGTATCGTTTTACCCCGTTTCTTAAAAAACCCCAACCTTGTTCGGAGAACCAGGAGGAATCGGAGGAAAGTGTAAGCGCATTTTCAATTGAGGGTCGTTGAATTTTTTAGGTTCAACATTCAACAATTAAAAAAATATCTTCACTAAAAACCCTGCAGGCTGATGAATTGCGAACCTTGAATAATGAACCTTAGAATATCGAGAGGACCCCCAATAATATTATAATTAATAGATACTTTGAAGCAGCGATGCAACTATTTCACTATATTATTATGAGAAACATTTTTAATTTTTCCACATTTAGAAAACCCAAAACAACAAAATTGGTCACATCAGACTATTAGACCATCAGCCCAGAAGGCTTTCATTAAACGAACGAGATACCATCGCTGCATACGTAAATTTAGAGAAAAATATAACTTTGGAAATATGAAATTCTGCGGGACCCGTTTTGTTGCGTGATCCCCAGGAGAGGGGTAGTGCTATGGGGTCCATAATTGAAGAACTGCGCTAACTAATGAATATAATAGCTCAAATTATTCATTAGGTTACTAGGAGTAAAAAAGTCAATTGGTACAATGTTTGTGGTGCTCCTTTCCATGATATTTGGGAAAATTGGCTAACGGTCAGTTGTTTATTCAGAAAGGTCACATTGTCTACCAAGATTTTTTGTAAAAAACTATTAAAAACATATTTACTGATACTGATTTCAAATATGCTTTTATTTTTGCATAGGCGTTGGTTCCCTTTCCTTAGAAGGGGTATAATGTCCCCGGCCCCATAGAGTCTACAGGGAATATTTTTACCCCTTCCATTATAACCAACAAGGAGATGCCGAAGTTGCAAAAGCATTTCATATTTGGATTCAGTAATCATAAAACCTAAAATATATTTTTAACAAACAATCTGGGTTTTGGCAAATGCTTTACCCTTTTCTTGAATAAACAATTAACCTTTAGCCTATTTTCCCCAATTCTGGAAAGGAATTTGAGCTATATTATATTAGAATTTAGACAGTTTCAAACATTTGCCACCCCCATAGTAACTTAACCCCTCTCCTGGGGCTATACCGCAACAACGGGTCCCCGGAAGACTTTCATATTTGCAAAAGTTTTATTTTTCTCTGAATTTTCCCCGTGTTCATGATATTGGTATCCTCTCATTCGTCGTCTGCTAACCAAAAAAACTTCTGGCTTAATGCTCTATCGGTATTTTCTGTGTTTGGTGGTGGTGGTGAACACCAAACAAATTTTTGGCAATCTTTAACCTATAACCCTAAAACTAACCCTAACCCTTGGAAACTAAAAATTTGATCTATCATAATTGTCTGCTTCAAATCAATTGTTTAATTAAAAAGTTTGGAATGGCGTACCTTTTGAAATTCGTAAAATAGAACACGCGGCCCCGGTATAATGCAATGGTTTCGGATAGCGAACTTTTTATCTTGGAAAAGCAGCCTTTACAATTTAAACTCGGATATCAAACTAGTCGCAAAAAAAAAAGCGATCCTTTTACATACAAATTCCGGATAGAAACCGTTCCATCCAATTACAATTATCGAAGAGTGAACCATTTTAATACTATAATATATATTTTTGGAACATCTTTCTAATCGTTTTTTAAGGGTAATTGTGTTATTTCTGACGTTATGCCAATTTAGCGTTTCCATTTTTAAGGAGAGAAGTGTAGATTATAAAACTGTGATACACTAATTCTATTCTAATCACTGTTGGTGGTTATGATGCGTGTACACCTGGCGCTAATTTTGGTGCGTAGGTACGCTAAGAGTGCTACGCCCACAACAGTTAACCAAGACGCAATAAAATGAAAAAAGGTGTATTTTTATTTAGTACAGTTTTCACAGTTTCAAGAAAACTAAGTCAGTGACCCCTCTTTTTATTGTGCAAGCCACCGTTAAATATCTGGCATATGCCTTACATAATTTAAAAAATAAAAAAATCTGGGCCGTCAGAATTTTATTTTTTTATGTGGAAATGGCGTCTTTTTCTCATTTCCCCATAGACTCTTTACAATTTTCCCAAAAAAATGCGATTTTTGAACACTTCATACCTCAAAAACCAAGACTCAAGTCGATGACCCCCCAATTCTTTATTTCAGATTTTCATTTACACCGAATGAAAATACCATATTCCTGGAAAATAAGAAAATCTGGCTGTTAGTTTATGATCCTCTATCACCCTTAATAATTTGAACATTCTTATTTTTTACCCCGTAATGTTGCCCCCCTTATTTCAACATCTTCCACTAGGTTGATTTGGGGTAACATTTTTTTAAAATATTGTTGGACATTTCACAGTATCGTAACACAGGGGCCGGCGCCAGGGTAACTCTAGATAGGAGGGCGAAACATCATAGGGGGGGGGCGAAACAGTGCAAAATGAACCCATTTTGGTTAAAAACCCCTAAATTTTTCGCAAAAACCTGTTTTCCCCTCCTAAATTTTGAAAATCTCAGGGGGGCGGCACCCCCCCTGCCACCCCCCTGTCCGCGCCCCTGTATAACACACCAAAATTGTTTTTCTTTTGCAATTTGTTTTGGGTCAACATCAAAATTACTGACTACTATTGATCAATTACAAAGTCTATATGCAGTGAAGTGGAACTGCCCTAGCAGCCTAGGCACAGTGGTCATCCCGTGTTACAGCATTTCTGATTATAATTTCAAATTCACCACTAGAAAACGCATACACCATACATTGGACAACTCAGCACCATTTTTGCTAATAGAATGGGGGGGAAAATGGCAAATCGTTCTGATGACGGCAACGGAGGAGACTAGAACAAGATGGTAATTGGTTTTGAAGAAGGTTTCCAACCCAACTTCATTTAACTGGTGAATGGAAAACACACCGACTTTGTTTGTATTTCACCCAATTACCAAGAATCTGGGGTTTGTTTTTTTTTGAAGACTAACGAAAGTCTCCATTTTCCAGCATGTTTGAGATAAACATCACAACCGCGGGCAAGGTATCAGCCAGATGAAGCGTTTACTGTATCACGTAAGTGCTATGGCAGGGTAAGTCTTTCTGAATTATTAATTTATAAGCTTATTAAATGCACTGGCTATAGCTATAAATTCTTGGATAGTTATCATTAAAAAAATTCTTTTTTTTATGAACTGTGTGTTCACTGATTGCTCCTGTTAAACTTACTGCAGACTGTGTAGATGTTACAGATAATTCAAGACCAGTATACACCATGCGACATTTTACCTTTAGAGAAAGGGACCACAAATCACGACATACATCTGCTTTGGTCTCAGTACAGAGAGGAAGGATAACTTGTACCAAGGCAAATGATGTATTAGTTATGAGGGATTCTACAATCCAACAAAATTAACTTTCACAAAACCATGGGGACATAAATCTTTGATTGTCACAAAACACAAGAAATATCAAGGGGGATGACAATGAAGTTAGCTTTTGGACGCATACAAAGAGGTACAATCCAAATCACATGTAGATAGATTTTAGTGCAGCAGTGGATTTCCAAATTTTATACCACGGAAAAACACATTTTTACCCAGAAAGGTAAGCCATTGACCCACATCGCCAATGCCTGAAATTAAAGTAATGCCTCATGTACAGGTTTGACCATGATTTTGGGGTTATACACCATATATTATTATAGCCTGCACGATTCCAGCTGATATATGGGTCCTGCTATATTTTTGGACAAGCCTCAAATAAGAGATCTGAACCAAGGCTTTTTTCCCCAAAAGTGTAGCCCGTCCCTGATTTTTCAGCAAGTTCACAGGTTTACACTTTGGCAGAAACGAGCTTGCACTTTTGCAAACCAAAGACCATTTACATCCATGATCAGATATGAAAGGATTGCTTTAGCCACTTCAGACCATTTAAGCCATGTTCATTGATCTTACAATCAATGTACATTATTTTTAACACATGACACTTGCTTAAGCCTAGGAAAATTCCAGGATGCCAAGAGAACAAGATGACATGGAAATTGGAATACAAAAACATGTGTACATATTAAAGTATTATTTTGTACATTTAACCTGTGACAGTGTTACAAACTCATACCTTTTGGTTTTACCCAAGTTAATGCATTGGAGAAAGCGAATAAATAGAAGTATTTCCACCCCCACCACCCAAACGGTCAGAAACATAATTGCAGGGATACATGCTCCTGCTAAAATTAACTGAAGAATGGGCAGAAATTCAAAGGACAAGTATACTCAGTGAACATTTAACTTAGATGAGAGTATTACAAAATCAAAGCAATAAGTCCAATTGGTTTCAGCCAGGAAAGGGAAGAATAAACTGGTACCAAGGCACATGATGTATTAGTTATGAAGGATTCTACAGATCCAACAAAATTAATTTTGCGAATCATGGGATATAAATCATTGATTTATCATAAAACAGAAATATCATGGGGGTTGACAATGAAAGTGTTGCTTTTGACAAATACAAAGGTGCAATCAAATCACCATGTAGATTTTAAGTGGAGCCAATGATTTCAAATCTACCAAGAAAAACCACATTTTACCAGAAATAGTCAGCCAATGACCAACATCGGCAGTACATGATTTATGGTACGTCAGTGTGTGGTTTGAGCATGATTGTGGGGTCTTACATAAATATTTTTTAGCCTGCTCGATTCCTGATATGTGGGTCCTGGGCAAGTGTTGGAATATCAGAACAAATAAATATGTTTAATTAAATACTCATAGTCCCCGAACGTGAGTGTCATCTGCCGTTGCGAAGGAATACAGCCACCTTCAATTCTATGGCATCTTTTGGTTGTTTCGTCACAGTCATTACGCTGAGAAAGGAATGGTTATACCCACGTGATTGGGTCTCAACCCTGTTTTTGTGTTAGCATTTGTTTTGATTTCAAACCTTATACATGAAAAAATGGAGATCCAGAAACTTTATGCTCTCTTCACTCAGATCCAAAGAATGCCCTTTTGATATCAACATAATGATATTATGATTATTCTATTTACGCTTCCCCGATTTCCCCTATCATGTAAGGCTATATCTTTTCTATGCAACACATCAATTATACAGGGAAGTGGATGAATTAGTTTCAGTAAATCTTATTGGTTTTTTACGACTGCCATAATGCTTGCAAACATTAGAAGATTGCATTTATAATGACAAGGAGGAAAATGTTTGTGGATGGAAAACAATGGAAATAAAAAAAAATAATTAAAAAGAGAAAGCAAGAGGAATCCCAAAGAACTTCTAAGCGATTGGAAGAAACAAAAGGAACTTGAGTCTTTATAAACCACCGAAGTGTGGATATAAGTGGCTGAAATTAAGGTTTCAGGACATCGTATTGGGTTTACGGACGACATATGCTTGCACAACATTAGAAGAATGCCATTTACAATGACAAGAGGAAAAAATGCTTGTGGATGAAACATGAAATTAAAAAGAGAAAAGCAGTGGGAATTCCAAAGAACTTCTAAGTGATTAACAAAACACCGAAAGAAGTGCAAATAGGAAACTTAGTGGAAACATTTGACTTATGCGTGTGCATGTGATTTACATTTTTGACCTGTGGAGTTATTTTACCCTGAGTGGGTGGAATGCAGCATTGCTAGGCCTGTAGGCATGTATTCATATTGGAAAATGTGACTCAGAGTTTCTAAATAAAAATATTATTATAATTAAGAAATCATAAATTGTAAAGAAACAACATGGTGCACACTCTAAAGTTCAGATTATGGAATATTCATGAGTGTGCAATGGAAGGAAATGTGATGTAGGGACTTGCCACACAATTCACTACAACATCACCAGTCCACAGGAGTAGTTGGTAAAGACCATGACTGAGCTGAGGGGACAGGCAGCCTGTTACCTCCCCCTGAACAGATCCAGAAGGAGAGCAAGCCTGGCAGAGGAAGGGTGCTGCGCCATATCAAGGAAGTGGCTTATTTCTCAGATGGCACAATCTATGCGGTCTCTGCTATTGAAGAAGAGAAGGATGGAGAAATTTTAAGGGGAGATAAGAAGAAAATTGGGTGTATTTTTTTATAAATGTAGGTGTCTCTGGTATGGTGAGAAGCCCAAGTTTAATTTGGCTTAGGATAGGGGAAAGGACGTCCCCTCACCTCTTTGAAGTGCGTCCCTCTCTGTTTTTGGCCATACAGAGCGAGTATGTACATATGTATATAGTAAAAATTAAAAAAATTATGATTATAAGTGAGATTTAAAAAAAAAAAAAATTGCAGTTGGTTGTATATATTTATTTTGCACTGATATAAAGAAACATGTCCTTCCTTGCCAGCCTGCTGACTTTCAGAAGCATTTGCCATACCAACAGCAGAAGAAAATGCACAAGCGGTTGGCAATAGCACAACAAGTGCAACTAAGACTTCGCCCTCACGTAACTCTGATGATGACCTTGTGTCAATTGCATTGCAGATGCAGTGGCAAAGAAAATAGGGGTGGGTAACAGTCCTGTGGCAGAAGTCTCTGCAGTTTTAGAAGGAACAGTATCTTTGCCAGCTTTGCAAAGCACATTGGCATACTGCTCCTCAGTGTCCCTTGTAAAACACCCCTCTACCCAAAACTCCCATCCTGAATCCCCAGATGCCCTAGGGCCAAAAAAAACTAAACATTGGAGTAACCTGCCTGACCCTAAAATTTGGCCCGACCCTAAAATTCGGCCCGACCCTAGACTTAAAAAAAAAAAAAAGAAGAAAATCGTCAGGAAAAAATAAAGTCAAGCAAGTTTTTGCAGAAATACGATGTACAGTGCTCCTCTATAAAACGGATAATGCATCAAAAATTGCGATTGCAGATGCAAAATGGCAGCCTCCACGTACAGCGTTTCCATGAAGGGAAAGTGTGGTTTTGAGGTTCTGTTTGATGTTCTGAGACGTGTTGACCTCAATTCCAGTGTTGCAGAGTTGCTCAAAATATCATAGACGAGGAAATATGGGCAAGTTTGTCAATGAAAGTGTTAAAGCTGCCGGTTTGGGCGCTGGGCCGTACAAGGATGAGTTGCTGAATGAACAGTGCGCGATATTGACGGACATGAACTATCGTCATGTTTTGGTGTTTTATCAGAGAGTCGCAGAGGAGCAAAGTACTCCGGTACCTGTGAATGCGTTTCAGATTATGATGGCAGCAAGGTCGCCTGTTTCTTCAGTTCTTCCAAAGAAGAAAGAGGCTCTCTCCAGAGTTCCAACTGAGTTGTTTTGTCATTGTGTGATTTATTAGCTTGCATGGTCACATAAAGCACAGGAAAGTGAATGTTAAAAAAAAAAAAAAATCCGCCCACCCTGCCCTATTTTGCACTGGCCCGTTACTCCAATACAACAATTTTTTTTGGCCTAGGCTTCCTTGTCACCCAGTGCAGTGCTATTCACATGGCCAGTTTGGACATTACCGGTATGAATGTTCTGGTTCTGGTTGGTTGAGTCGACGTTGTGCATTAGACACATTATAAGCCAACTTGACCAAATGACATGCTTGGGATAGTTTGCAGGGAAACGGCCAAGGTCCAACCCCCACCTTATCTGGGCCAGCACTAACAAGGGTTGGGCTACATGAATTATTAGGCCAGTGCCAATGTAAGATCACAATGATGTTGGGGTATCCAAGGTTTACTCTACTGTACAATCAGCAAAATATGACAATATGTCTTGTAATGATACTGTGAGGTCAGATACAAATCCATGTACAGGTTCCAAGTCATTTTGCAGAATGATAACATGAATGTTTCTGAATGAGGTAAATATCAAGTCATGTGTTAATGTAGGGACAACTGATAAAGCTAGTCCAAATCCTGCAAGCAGTGTTGTTATGTCAAGTGTACCTTCAAATAAGGATTTTGTGCCCACTAATAAATGAGGTAGAAGTAAACATAGGATTACAGTCAAGAGATGAATCTTTTTTTATAAAAATGAGGCTGTAGCATCACCGGTCAATTGATGACAACACAAATACGACATGCACTTTCAAAATACAACAATGATCATATGTGGCCCATTCAATGTTTGAACAGAGGACCAAAGGAGACTAATTCAACAATTTCATTCACACAGGAGTTCCAAGTCAGTCTTGAGCCTGATATCCAGGGTAGAAAGTATAAAACCCAAACAGTTGTCAATGTCTACCATTGCTCGCATCTGAAGAGGAAGACCCCCCCAATAAAAGCAACATGCATAGAGTACAATTCATCTATCAAGAACCATAGCAATTCTTATAAAATTTACTTAAAAATAGGTGACTAGGTTGGTACTGAATAAGGGGATGAATAAGCCAATGCATAAGACTGCTACAGCCATTATTATTTGATGCAAGCTGGAAGAACAGGATTTTCCCTCAAGCCACTGTGTTGTTGCCTGAATCAGTAAAGATAAAGGCAAAATACTGGATGTCCAGTATCTTGGCAACTACTGCACGTAAGTTTGTTGAGTGTACATTTATTGTAGTTATAACTTTAATTGTAGATACTAGTATAATACTGAAATGTCAAGTATTTCAGGGCAGGCTATGTGTGCTTCATGTAGTCATTTTGTATTTGTCAGGAACAACTTTTCTCACTTACTGTGTGTCAATTTATTGCAGTGTGTGTGAAAACCACAAGGTAGCTGGCATTAACCCTAAATTCAAGAGAACACTTTGAATGGGTAATCAAATACATACCAGACTGCCAAAAAAACTATGAGGGCACATCTCAAGCGATGGAAAGTGAGGGTGTTGCTAGAATTTAGGAAAGGTATGTTAATTGGAGTTTTAAGGGGTGTTGGATAATTCACTGTTTTTTTTTTAATCAAGGTGTCTGTTAAAATTCAGGAGATGTTTTGACTTTGCTGCATATTTGCCTAAAGATAGATAGAAAAACTCATCTGAGGAACATAATAAAACGCAAAATAAAGGATTGGATTTAAACTCGCTATTAAGGTTAAATGAAATGCTGTCTTGTACGTCACAGATTTGATATGCTTGCCGATTTGTTTTAAACATATCGGAGCTTTTCTGAAAGCATTAAGGACTGTGATTAAAAACTCCCTTGTAAGTGCCGAACACCTGATGGCCCCAGGATAGGGACAAAGACTACATGTGATGAGTGTGTATGGGTCAAGAAACCAAGATTAAGTTGTATGTGAGCTTTTAAAGAGACACTGGACACTGAAAAATACTGTGCCCCTCAAAAAATTCAGCAGACGACGAAAATTGAAGTTTAACACAAGAACAACGCACGCGTATGCATGTTCCCACGCTTGCACACTGTTTGACGGTTAAACCTTGTGGTTTAATATCAGTGGTACGAGTCAAAAATAGTCATGTAAATACACATTTGTTGATAAAGTTATGGAAACGTAAAAAGTTGGCCTACAAATTACCGGATGTCTTTATCCTCATCCATGTCCCTATCTGTTTTGGGTATGTAAGTTTTATGTGTAAAAATATCTCTGTTCTGCACAATGGCCTAGACTATCATTTGAGAGAAAATTGAAGAAATAGAAATTTCATATTGTGTGAAAATGTGCCAGTGCCGCTTTAAGATTCAGAATATACAAGCAAGTTTTAGGTCTGATAGTCAATTTGCTAGATTTTAATCCAAATATTTATTAAACTTGTTAGACTTAATCCAGGCGGACTAGTACAGTATCTTGTAAGTTCTTGTGAGGACAAGAAAGTGGAGGTGGCGAAGTGGGATGGGCGTATCGAGGACTGGAATAGGAGGGGAATCGAGGTAGCAGGCCTGAAGAAGGAGCTAGAAGAGGTGTGAAGAGGTGTGACACGCAATAGAAGATGCCGGAGGATTTGGTGAAGCAAAAGTGGCATGGGAGGAAGAGTTTCGAGGGAGGCGGGAGGTGATGGAGGAGTGGATGAAGGAGGTGGAGTGGGAAAGGATTACCAATGGAGGACCAATGGAGGACCAATGGTACGTACAGCGAAGTTGGAGGCGAAAGAAAAGGACAGCTTGCTGAGAACTTGTTCTCAGCAAGCTGTCTGATGTAACCCTCTCATGATGCCCCTGCTCTTTTAAGTTTGGATATCACCACATTTCTGTTTAATAATAATTACTGTTGGATATTGGAATTTGTTAACATAATCTTTGCTGGAGTAAGATCAACTTTTACTTTTTCAGTGTGCACAAACATGTATCAATCATTATCAGTGCCTTCACATCACACAATCATTTGAAACAGTATGCCAAATGCAATTTGAATTGTTACAACTTGAGCAAACCTATAGTGCTTCAATGTATACACGATTGTAGTACTAATGGTGGTATTCTATTTGTCTTTTGTTCCGGTGGTGGTAATGAACATTTTCACCGCAACACTTGACACAGATTTAAATCGCTGGAGGAACTGCAAATGTGGCACTGCAAGAAGAAAACAAACTCTTCTAAGTTTGCTCATACATGTACTTGTAGTTGAGATTTTAGGAAGATTTTTTTATTGTATTAACATACTTTAAGATTTTTGTGGGCCGTCAGCAATGCTGGAAGGACTACTTAGTGTTCAGTATTTCAACATTGGAATTGCAGCAGCTCATTGATGAGATCACAAGACTGGGAACAGAAGCATCATCGTGTAATTTTTAATATGTAACCTCACATCTTTCTCACGGTCCACATTTCAGGGCATTGTACCCCTTGCACGCCTATTCAGAGTCAAGGATAGATGAGAGCCCTTACTCCTTTTGTTTATGGTATGATCAACAAACCAAAATTAATTTATTCATTCTGATAGTGATAAGTTAATATCGCCTATAATAGCTTATAATATTGTTAAATATACATCTATAACTGAGAATTATTGTTGTAACATCTGCTGTATAAGTTTTGTATACTATCACTCAATGATCAATCGTACGTCCTACCCAAACATTTTTTTACTCAAGACCTGATTCAAGATGTCTGTGGTGAGTTTAATAAAATTATTATTATTATTAAGTTAACCCATATCCCCCTCCCCAACAAGTTCACCCATCTCCCCAACAATTAACCCATCTCCCCAACAAGTTAACCCATCTCCCCAACAAGTTAACCCATCTTTCTAACAAGTTAACCCATCTCCCTAACAAGTTAACCCATCTCCCCAACAAGTTAACCCATCTCCCCAACAAGTTAACCCATCTCCTCAACAAGTTGAAGTTAACCCATCTCCCCAACAAGTTAACCCATCTCCCCAACAAGTTAACCCATCTCCCTAACAAGTTAACCCATCTCCCCAACAATTAACCCATCTACTTTTAGACATCTGCATCTTTTTATTACACTTCAGAAACTGTCAGCCCAGCAAGCAAATGGTAGCCACTGGAACCAAGCGCCTTCTGGCATATGGACCAACACATACCTGATCAATACCACGGATTGCCATTAGGGTTAGAAGGAAAACAAGTTGTGATTTTTTTTTAATTTTAATTTGGCCCCATATTCAATAAAATAAGTCAAATTAAGAATTTATTCAATCTCAATATGACACTTGTACATGAGTTCAAATTTAGATACTCGATTCGCAAGAAAGGCAGGAGGTAAGAACATAGAACTGGGTGGGCCAGGCCCCAACCCAGTAAATTCAGTCTGACCAATGACCCAAAAAAATGGCCCCCACCCAGTAATTATTTGACCCACCAGTAAATTATTTGACAACCCAGCTAAATATCTGGGCCCAAAAATGTACTTATTGATAAAGTTTTTCATGAATACTAAATAAAAAGTAGTCACGAAGCAATTAAGCAAATCCTGATGAATAGGTTGGAGGTGACCAACCTTTACCAAAGGCATATACTAAAAATGAAGAATAAATCTTTAAAGGCACCAAGACAGGAATTTATATTGTAATGAGATTGCAAATAAAATGGAAGGTTGTGCTCAAAAACCAAAATGCAACTGCATTTTTGTTATTAGTTCTTTTAGATCATACCAAAGGTTAAGTCAAACTAGTTGAAATCATTTTATCTATAATATTAATTTATTAAACCAAACATATTGAGGGATCACCTGTATTAAAGTAATAGTCATGTATTTAAGGGAACATCAGAAAGAGGGTTCGTGTCGAAAGAGTGACTTTGTTTTTGTTTTTTGGTATTGTTGAATTTGTAGTCGAATATCTTGTGGATTAATTGATTTATCGTAAAAATAAACAAATAATAAATTGTTGAATTATAAATTTCAATTAAAAAAAAAAAAAAAGTTTAGTAAAAAAAAAATGATATGTCAATTCAAATCAAATTTTATAATGGAATTCGGTTTCTGAACAAATTACACTGTTTCATCCATGAGTTAAACGCCTGATCTACGAATAAGTTAATTTTACAAAAAACAAATTTTATCTGAAATAAAATGCACACCGTAGTATATACATATGAAAGAGCTCATTTCCAAGACGGCCTTTATTAATCCACTTGTGGATATAAATTATTATTGAAAAAAGACAAAATTGAACTGGAACTTACAAATTACTCCTAATTAAATCATATATTTTTGATTTGTAAGAAAAAGTGTAGTTAAAATCATATTATATGATAACCTCAATACTTTCTTCATAAAAGAACTACAGTCTCAACTTCTTATTCTACGTTCTGAAATATCCATTGTTTGTTTAAGCTTGATGACTTACATTTCATGAGAAGGTCTGCACAAAACATGTGCATGAGTTTACCATTGAAGCCTGTCTCAATGATTTCTAGCGCAGTGAACTTCTTTAGTTTGCCACTCAATACCACGTCGTAACCTGGAATTCAAATTAAAGGAGACACAAGGAGATTTTTTAGGATACAAATTCTGAAATTGTTGGTTGTAGAACTACCGCGGACGTAGCTGAATGGTAGTAAACTTATACCTGTGAATGGTTAAGCTAGAAAATGTGTGTCACAAACGAAGGAATTTGTATTGGACGAATTGACCTGGACGAAAGGGTGGCCGAATTGGTTTTGGGGACCATTGGACCTGACTTCCAATACGATTCATATCCAACTTGCGCGGCTCGAAAATCGTATAGTGTTGTGCATGTTACAATGCAGGCAGGGTGGTAAACTTATCAAGATTTCAACTTTGGGCCCGGCAAACTGCCATTGCAAATTTGATATTATGAGCTCATTGCATAATTGTTCTAATTGGCCAAGCACAAAAAAGGACCACTCTACCAGAACCCCAGTCCGAATTTGACCGACTGGCATGTAGGTAGGGGTGGACACAAGTTATTACACAGGCAACTCTGCCATTGCAAATTTGTCATGGTAATGAGCTCATTTGCCTATTTTGTTCCAATCGGCTGATAACTAAAAGTGAAGTGTACCACAACTCAAATTCCAAACTAATGTGGGTAGTAGTGGACACAAGTATTATCTATACAATATGTTCTTGTAAATTTTGCATATCATGGCAGGCAGCCCACGCTTTATATTATGTGAATAGCACATGCTGCCTTGCGTGGTGGACGTGGTTGCCCAAAGGCTAGGCCCACCGCCGAAAACTGTGGATTGACGTCAGGAAGGGCATCCGGTCAATTATCTTTTGCTCCAATAAATCCTCACACAGCAGTTTTGCTGAGTGAGGTGTATCCGGCCACCCTCGTTAACGGGGACAAAACCGGATTTAAAACTTTGGTATAACTAACTAAACTAGTTTATTTTGTATTGATATATTTTAGATTAACCTGTTTTAAGATAATTTTAGATAAGGGGAAATAACTAGTGGTCAAAATATAGCACCCATAACTCATTAATGCATGAGGAAAGACACAATTTTCTCTTTTTTGATAGTCAAAAAATTAACCTGATACCATTTGACATACCGGTTTATTAAATTTGTAAGAGCACCCAGAGTCACCATTTACAGGTGACCTTTATAAGACCAATATACAATCCACTTTTTCAAGTGCACTTTTGTCATTTCTTACAAAGCCATATTTTGGAAACCAGTCAGTGCCCCCTTAAGCATCATCAGAATAAGAGTTGTCTCAAAATTAGTTGTTTAGAAACTACTTCAGAAATATAATTTTATATTAGGTAGCATCAGAATATAATCATCTTAAAATTAGTTGTTTAGAAACTACAGCTTCAATAGAGCTGTCCATTTGCATGACGGACGCTTCTACAATGGTAAAACACATTTATTCTTGTCCTCACCGGACAGTTGCTGGACCCTTACTGAGGACTGAGATACATTACAAAATCAATGCATGCAAACCTGTCTGTCTCAATGCATCTTTTTTACCATTCTAGACTATTAGCATCCGTAATCAAATTAAATGAAAACTTTTTACCAAAGGAAAAAATAAGCAGCTGTGCTTCAATCAACTTACATGGTGGTCATTCCTCTATACATGTTGGTTATTCCTCTTTTGTGGATTGATACGGTCCTATGTGCTAATACTTTCCTGAACACGATATCAACCAGAGATGGGCCATTCTTTATGTCAACCCCAGGATGTGCGCCGACACCACTTCATGATCAATTATTTTGATTTTGACTGAATTCCCATTTTTTTGTCCCAAAACCCTTGTATATGGTCCTAAAGAAAAACACCAACTGACTGTCATTCTCTAAACAATCCCATAGGTTTTAACCTTAAAATATTACAGGAGAAAACAAGTCTGCTTTGCTTCTCGTTCACAGTGTAATGTTGACATAAAATATATGTAATGGATAAGTCAATATTTTTGTGAGAAGATATTTCCGCAATTTTGCGGTTGTAAATGGCCGAGAATTTAAACTTGCGGAGTTATTTTTACAATTTTTATGTTTTCATATTCAGTCGTGAAAATAAAAACAAACTTGGAAAATATCTACTTATATGTATAACCAATGGAAAAATGGGTACGGTGACATCGTGATATGGGGAAAGGTTTTTGTATTAACATATTTGAAGATATATTACCCACATGTAGACCCTTCATGTTGGATGCGTTTATTGAGGGATGGTCTTCCTAATATGGACGCATGAAGAAGAACTTCAACGTTTGAAACATTGCACACTCTCAGGACATCCAAACCACCAAGTCACGTCTAAACAATTTTTGGAACTCCCATCTAATTTTGGATGTCACGGGTCAGTCTATTGATGGCCTATTGAAAACAGTCCTCTACTCATCCAA
Organism: Ophioderma brevispina; assembly: GCA_023653785.1. Classification (NCBI taxonomy): domain Eukaryota; kingdom Metazoa; phylum Echinodermata; class Ophiuroidea; order Amphilepidida; family Ophiodermatidae; genus Ophioderma; species Ophioderma brevispina. The sequence goes on from JAMKCH010004167.1 coordinate 49,405, forward strand.
ACCAACTGACACGCACCAGTATCTCCTTTGGTCATCTTGCCATCCAAAACATACTAAACAAAGCTTCCACTACAGTCTTGCATTCAGATTACATTGCATCTGTTCTTTGGATGAGGCATTCACTACCAGAATTGAACATCTGAAACATATCTTAGGGACAGAGGATACCCGGCCAAAATGATTAAGAAGCAAGTTACGAAGATATTGATATCCCCAGATCGAAGCTCTGCTCCTCGTCAAAAATGACCAAAAGAATGAAGATAGGATTCCGTTTGTTTTGACATATTGACCCATCGATTCTTTCTACAGAGGCTTCTAATTACAAACAAGTATCTCCCATTTTCATTCTTATCAACGTTGTAAAGAAGACATACCAAAAACTTCCTATGTAGCCTTCCATCATCCAAGAACATGCACGGACATGGTGGTTAGGTCTGTCATCAAACCCACTCTTATAAATAAACAGAATGGCTTCAGCCCCTGACAACAAATGTGCTCTTTGCAAGCATAAACACAGCTCTGGTTCTGTCAACATACCACACCAACCAATATTTTTGCAATAATATCAAAGGTGATAAGTTTTGCAGGTACACATCAGTATCACTCACTGTCAAATGTCCCAAAATGTGACATTTTTTGCTCATTCATTTCCAGATTCAAAGATAATAGGTAATTGAAGAATCATGCCAAGAGGAAGAGTTCCAGTTCAAGTCAGAAGACACAGAAGTGCAGCAGCAGCAAGCGCCACAGGCAATGCAAGATCAAAGCGAAAGCATGGAACCCCAAGGTAATGTCGGGTCTAGGATAGATAAGGCTGAACCAGAGCAACTAGCGATTTCTAGCATTTGCAAACTCCTCTGGGAGCTCATGTTTCGCATGCAACAAAGAAAAAAATTTGGAAGGGGACTTTGTCCTCCTACAGTCCCTTCTGCCAGAAAAGAATAGCAACCTAGGGCTTCAGAGGGTCGTTCAGACATAGGGGTTCCTTGTGGCCAAGCCATTTCAAAATCCTCTACCAGAGATCAAAGATATTGGTCATGGACAACCACTTTTTTATCTATATTCTTGGACGGTATAATAATAGGGCACAAGAATTACTGAACCTTATATAGTAAATATCCGGTCCTTTGCAGATTCATTTCCACCAAACGCAAGGCTAGCCTATGGTTTTCAGTTTCGAACAAAGCAGGCAAGGAACCCCGGAAGCTCATGGGCTTCGCTGGACATGGAAAAATACACCCTCATGCTGATGCACCAATCGTCCAGACCATTGCCCTCTACTTTGCGACCACCATCAAGTGGCCAAGGGCCCTTAAGGACCCCAATGGAATTAGCTTTTTGTAAAAAAGGCTTTGTGGCTATCCTTGGTAATACTGGGTTTATTTCCATTTTCCTCACTTGCAATAGTTCTCTCCGGTACCCACACCATCAATTGTATACACTAGATTTATAATTTTGGTTATTATACATGTGCAACTCTTTTGTATAGGTTATGTGTATTTTTCTTTGTTATCTCATTTTTTAATGGTAAGTAATGAATAAAATGAAATAAAATGCAACAAAACAGGAGTGTCCAGAGATTTGCTTCGCATACAATAGAGGGGAGTGTTCAAACCACCATGAACATCTTATTTTCAGAAAATGAGGAAGAGGAAGGCGGCAGGTATGAGCAACGCATGGGAAGGCAAAAGATCTTGAAAAATCGAGGGAAAGAAAACAAAGAACCAGGGCAAGAAAAAGAAGAGCCGGCGCGCAGGTGACAGGACCATGACCGACAAAGATGCAGGGACAGGAGAAGGAAAGGAAGATGGTGGGAGTGAATGCCTGCGGAGGAATAAACTGGTGAGGAGGAGTGAATTGTTGTAGGGACAGGCCAGATGTGATGGCGGAATGGACTGGGAATGTGAGATTAGGATGTGCCAGCTTATTTTTTTTTTTTTTTTTTTTTTTGTTTTTTTGTTTGCCAGGGGACACATTCAAATGACGAGTCCTGGAGTGTTGATCACGGTGGAAGGTGGCGGGTGATAAGCTGAAAGGGTGAGGAGTCAAATGGAAAGCCAGACATGTTAAAAAGGGGGAACGGCCAAGGAGGCAATGGGTCAAAGGGGAGGGGCAAGAAGAACAGAAAAGTGTGACTCTTTAAAAAGAGCGAGGAGGCAAAAGGAAAACGGGGTACATTGAAGGGAGGAATAGCGGATGTTATAAGGGAGAGAGAGCAGCAATTCGAGGGAATATGGGGAGAGTAGGCTGAGTAGCGAGTTGGACGTGGAGGGACATTGATCAGAGTCAGAGAATAGGGAATCGGACAGTGGAACTTGTGAGATGGTAGGAGAGGACAGTGAAGCAGAGGAGGAGGGTAGCAGGAAATCAGTGACATGGATTAGTAGAGGAGGAGGAGGAATAGGGGAGGATTGAGATGCTTGTATATAAAGAAATTTTACTATATTGAACCAATCGAAGCAAATCATTTGAATTATCGAAGCGGAAAGATCGAGGATGATCATGTAATTCCACTAATCAAGGCAAATGGTCCGGTATATGAAAGCAAAAATAATAAAATCATAATCAAGTTGTTCCACAAACAATCAATACAATAAATCAATCAATAATCGGGACCACAATCAAACTAATGAAAGCGTAAAGTTGATTGCTGGGCAATTGGATGGACAGCAGATTAGGGACGATGAGTGCAGGGATACACACACACATACACACGCACAACGGATTGCTAAGTGGTCCTCCAGCTATAGCTGGCGGTCCACAAAAAATCTCAAGAGCGACACAGTTTTGACAACTGATTTGGGATTATTTATTCCACTAGCTAGATCCTGTGCAAATTTTACGAAAATATCATTGAGGTCAAATATTATTTTTCTTAAAAATCTAGTTTTACACGTCTTTCAGTGGAGAATGGGCATATAGAGGGCGCTATAACACCAAATCATGACATGGATTTTTCTCATTTTTGCAGAGTAAATAACTCAAATCAGTTGTCAAAATTGGGTCACCACTGCTTAAAATTGTTCTAAAAATAAAAGAGACAATTTCCATGGGATCAAACAGCTGTGGAAGAGGTTCAGTTCGCTAAAAGCTCAAGTTGTTATTCATAATGGAGACCATCACAGATCTAGACAGATATTTTCAACAATGCCCTCATTAAAGAGATTTAAAGACCATTTTATGATACATCAAAGACAAGCAGAGGAGAATACCAATGCTGATATATTCTCTGAAATGGTTTGAAGATATCAAGAATCCCAACTGCAGAAACTTACTATGGTTTTGCATGTGCTTCACTTTCATCTTACCCATTCAACTGCACACTATGAATGTTTGTAAAAATCACCATCATCATCATCACATGATGACAACATGGGCCATAGTTGCTCCGCTATTATCTGGACACAACCATCCCTGGTAACCTGAGTATTCTTGTTCCCAGTACTTGGCGGGTGGCCCAAGTGTCATGTATTCTGCGAGTACTCCCCAAGTCTGGAGAATTTTATACAAGTTTGTCACCGATTGATTGAAATTTGCTCAATATCTTTAAGAAATTCTAGTGACATCAGTGACTGGTATGGTAGAGAATTTCAAAAAATCCTAGATGTCTTGACGTGATGTCTTTGTGCTGAAAACATAGTAATTCATTCTTTTAAAAAGGTTGTGTATTGTAGTGTTGCATTTTAGTATGTTTACTTTAGGCCCTGCCTTGAACCAAGATGAATGAACTACACATTGTTAAAGGGATTAGCAGCGATAATGCGAGAGAATCGAAAAAATGTGGAAATGCATTTGTTAAACTTATAAATCGGGGATAAGTGTGTACAATTCCATATTAACTGCTTTAATGTATAAACAAACCACCAAATAGCGAAAAAAAAATGAAGTATTTGAGGAAATACAGCGACGGTGTCTCAAAATCTGCACTCAACAGCTGATTGTGGTTTACACCAGTACAGAATAAACAAAGATCAATCATTTTTGTGTTTGAGGTCAAACTGTATTGATCATGGTGCACAATATCGCGCTGAAAATCTGTGATATTCACCGGGAAAGGCTTTTTTGATCTCAAGTCGGTATATGCACGTATAGAAATTACGGAATCAGATAAAAAGTACTGCCTTGTCTTTAATACATGGATTTAAAGCCAACCACTTGCAGGTTATGTTCGCATATCCATGCCAGTAACAAAAATATAAAAATATGAATTTTGATGATTTTTTCGATGTTTCTGATTAGCAAATCGCTGCTAATCCCTTTAACAGATAATGGTCTGTTCATTTGAAACAGCCAATCAGAGTACTCCTATCAAAGTTCATGGTTCTAGGCATGCTAAAAATAGCTGACTAATCAGTGATCAACCTGAAGCAAAATTCACCAGGCCTGTCTTGGTGAGTATTTACAGTATATGTTCCACACGAAATGCCCTCCAAGTCTTTGGAACGAGTTGCATATCTGCAATACAAAAGATCTAAAAAGACATGGCAGCAATTGAGTCCATCTTTCGGGAGCTAACAACAAAGGACAAGTTGCAGATTTTTTTTACAAGAAGAAATTAATCACACAGGTAGGACATTTGTGAATTTGTTTTATATCCTTCACATTTTATCCACCCTCATACAGCAACGATATAAATAATGTGTGAAAAGTGTCGTTGCCATTATCATTAAGTCAGGATGCGTATGAACAACTGATATGGGACATCTTCCCAATATTAAGGAGTCGTCCATTTCAAATTTACAAGAGGGACCCCGAGTGATTAGAGTTATGTAGGAAAACAACCACACTCTTTCCATCAAGAAGGATGAACGTATTGCTTTGTCAGGGTTTCACCCTGCAAGTGGAAAGACAGTCTTAAAACATTATGATCATGCAGTGACAATGATAAGAGATATAGGAAGGGGCAAAGCTGCTTGAATCACATGCACAAAATAAGGTCTGTAAAGTATTCCTAGCAAGTATTCCTCCACACACTAAGAAGTAGCTACAATGTCTACAAAGAGCAATTCATAGAGAACTAAAAGAAGAGCAAATTTGGGGGAGTTGGGTCAAGTCAAACAGTGTACATTACACCAAGGAATCAATATGGGGAATCAATGGAACCAAAGAATACATTAAAGGCTGACTCGGAGATTTCCCGGGGAGGGCGCCCTCAATTTTCAAACAAATTGTGTTTTTTGCATATACATAATGCTTGTCCATATAATAATCACTGTGTGAAATAACTAAGCTCAAATTGAAGTCCTTCAAATAGAAAATCACAACTTTGTTTAAAAATTCTGGATCCGGAAATTTCGTTATACACGGTATCCTATGCAATGTTGTACTGTACATAAATGTGTACTGCATGAAAACGAAAAATCCGATTCATCTCTAACTTTGGAATTGAGCATTTTAGTTGACTATTTTTAATTACTAAACAAAAAATATATATTTCGAAATCTCTGAATCAGACTTTAAGAAATCCAAAACTTAACAGTAAATATGAGCTTCACTTTAGTACTAGTCAAAAGCTCAAAGAAAGATGACAACTTGACACTATATTATGAAGTACAAGAAGCTGCTAATGATGAAGCAATTCAGATGATAGTAGAAGAGGAGCAGATGAAAGAAAAACTACAAATGCAGGTAAATTTAAATGCAGAGTATGTACAACATGGGGGAGTCTGCTTCATAAACCCAATTATTTGGTCATTTGCATTTAGTACCTTATATGTTCTTTTTCCTGCACATACACAAACAGCTTTGTTTGTGAGCTGGTATACTAAACAAAACATACATATCAAAATAACAAATCAAATGGATATGAAACTTTGAAAATTGAGCACTTTAGGCAAATATCTTTACTTCACATTCAAAAACAAAAAATGAATTTGAAATTTCACAGTGGACCAATCAAAATAAACAAGACAATTTCCATATTAGTACTATCAGCTACAGTGTCCTAGATAGACTGTTGAGAATTTGATGGGGTGTAGGTAGCGGCAACAGAAACATGGATATCAGATGAAAGGCTGTATTTTTCTCATTGTCGTCCTGAAATTTGAACCCTCAAATCCATTTTATTACCAAGATATAAACAAAAAAATACTGTGTTAATGGTTAACCATCAATATTAGCACAGTATTGAATAAGGCTTTGCAATATGCATAATTTCTTCTACCATAAAAACTGCAAGTTTGTTTCAAATGGTACTTGATGGGGCATATGTGCAAGTGCCAGGCTCTCATAACAAGTAGAGAACACAATAGAAATAAATCCGTACAAGCACCTTTAAAAAGCAGATTTTGAATTTAGAGTGTTTCTATCTTGATTTTTCAACAAAAACACAAATTAAAAAGGAATTTGTTTAAAAAAATTAAAACATAAAAAAGCTGATCATATAATTTACATATGTTAATTAAAAACTTGGGTTCATCCTTGATGTAAGACATCATGAAATTAGCCTAGCATGAAATCTTCTATAAGAGGATCAAAGGATTACAAGGATTGTACAGCTTTATTCCGTAAAAGAGTCTTTACTCTAGTCTAACTCATAAAAAAAAAAAAAAAAAAAAAAAATCTGAAAAATCAAGAGAAAAAATGAAAAATTTTTACAAACAAATTTTCTAAAAAAAATTTGTCAAAATTGATAAATTTGGGCTAAAAACAGGCTGATTTTACATGATTTTTGGAAAAACTAAAAAAAATAAAAAAATTCTGCAAAACTGAAAAATCAGGGTCGGTCGGGCCCGTAAAACAGGGTTTTTTATTTTCGTCGCCTAATGGTTAACCATCAATATTAGCACAGTATTGAATAAGGCTTTGCAATAAGCATAATTTCTTCTACCATAAAAACTGCAAGTTTGTTTCAAATGGTACTTGATGGGGCATATGTGCAAGTGCCAGGCTCTCATAACAAGTAGAGAACACAATAGAAATAAATCCGCACAAGCACCTTTAAAAAGCAGATTTTGAATTTAGAGTGTTTCTATCTTGATTTTTCAACAAAAACACAAATTAAAAAGGAATTTGTTTAAAAAAATTAAAACATAAAAAAGCTGATCATATATATAATTTACATATGTTAATTAAAAACTTGGGTTCATCCTTGATGTAAGACATCATGAAATTAGCCTAGCATGAAATCTTCTATAAGAGGATCAAAGGATTACAAGGATTGTACAGCTTTATTCCGTAAAAGAGTCTTTACTCTAGTCTAACTCATGAATATCTTACACCAAGGACACACCAAAACTTGGCATAATTACATTATACCCTTCACACCTACTCTGCATCATGTGATTTATTCCATTAATGGAATGAAGTACAGAATACAGATGTAATTATATTAAATCTTCCTTGTGAAGTTTGGATACCAAAAGGTGCCTTCCCTCTTAGCTAGAAATATTACTTCAAATTTAAACAAAAATAAAAAAATAAAACTAACTTCTTGAGACTTGGGATTTACATGCAGAGAATGTTGATCTTGACTTTAACTAAGATTCAAACAAAAATGTTTGAGTAAATCTGATTTTATAGCTATTTTACATAATAGCTGATAATATAATCCCAAACCTGTTTATGGAATGTTTATGAAGTTAGCACATTATTTAGGTCATAGAACCAAATGATTTGGGAGCAACCACGACATAAGTCATCTCCCATAGTGCATTAGATTCTTACCTGCTATTCCAAAGGTTCACAACTCCAATAGGTTCCCTATTCCAAAAGTGTAACTGATCAGCTACTCTGAAAGCTGAGCTGAAAGTCTGTGTTCTTCGGGTTCACTTTTCAACAAAAAGGTGTTGTTCCATGAATACCAGCCTATGGCATTGTCTCTTTCCTTTTTTTCTTTTCCCCCCTTAGGAGGTAGTGAACTTTTGTTCATTTCTTTGGAATAGGTCGTCTTCAAAGAGCTCCACTGTTTGAATAGCATACCTTTGGCATGGCAAATTCTTGGAATAATAGCACACTTACATATTCACAAGAGTGAGCCATACCTTTCAGAATAGCAAACCCTCAGGCACAAGAATAAAATTTGTTCCAGATTAGCACACATTAATAATGACAGTGCATATTAATTAATTATCAACATTTCAACATACACATACCAAGTTGCTGGAACTCAATAGCAGCTATTACCGTAGGTGATGCATCACATCAAAATTTACCTCTTCTTGGCTGACATTTTACTTTTTGCTGATCACATATACAAGGCAGTTAAATAGAACAGGTGTGGATGCATACAATGGATAGTGTTAGTTGTCAGGCGACTGTATTGTTTGTTGTTATGTGTAGCCATTATTTACAAAGTGTAACAAACTAAGACCATGAAAAACTGTCCTATGGGCATTGTTTTACGTGTGTGTGTGTGTGTGTGTGTGCGTGCCTGATTTATGATTGGATTAATATATCTTCAGCTGGTACAAATAAAAAGTGTTTATCTTAGCCAATAAGAGGGAACAAGATATGATGCATCCCTATTGGGATACATTATTACACATCTTAAACTGGTTGGTCCCAAGGGGGCACTCAAGTTTGTTTTGTGCCAGGATGTGCCCACTTAGAATCTGAAAGTAGACCCACAGCTATACCAATTTCTTGAAAAAATTGACCCATCGGTATACCTGAAGCCCAAATTTGCTGTCAAATTGCACACAAATATTACCCAATTTCCAAAACTTCATGGCAAATTTCAGAAAGTTTGGCTCCAGTTAGATAAAATTGGGTTACTTTTTAAAACGCAATTGATTACATTTTGAAAACAGGACCATACATGTACATAATTGACATAGAAAAAGGGTATAATTAATATACCAAACAGCCAAAAATGAGACTCTTGTTTGCGCTACATCCCTGTTTGCTCATTATTACTGCGTCCCCTTTTACAAACATGTACTTTATATTGGTCACTATATCATAATTCCTCTTGAGTATATTTTTTGGCAATATACATTAGTGAATGCAATATTTTACAGTATCATAAATTGCAAGTGTGACACTTAATTTGCATAGCTGGGTATAATAAATATAATAAGCTTTGTATTTATATATTTCTTATGGTAATGATCCTCCTTTCCACTCATAAAGCTGATGCACAACCCTGGGCACTACCTGCCTATCTCAACCCTGGACACTATCTGCATATCTATTGGCATCTAAGCCCTATTTTGATTGGTTACTTGGAAGGTAATATCATGTAATGAGCAAATCAGAGATACTGTAAGAATGCTGGTATGGTTCACACAGAGAAATTAGAAGCAGTTTTGATTGGTTACTCAGAGGGCTATCTCATGTTGTGTCCTGTAATGAACCAATCGGACAGATTGTATGATAGGTGGTAGTGTCTAGAGTATGAAAGGTCCCAGGAAATGCAAATAGAATTGATGTGATTTGTGTCAAGTCTACAAGGAGGGACCAAAAAGCATTCAATATTTGGGTTGGTGATGACATCATTAGTGAAACTATTGATTTTTAGAGAGTAATAGAAAATTCCAGGTGACTGGTGTGAATCTATTCATGACACTGACTGAAAATCAATAGTTTCACTAATGATGTCACTGGTAGTGTATTCTTTTTTTAGCCCCGTTTATTGGAATGGAATGCCCTGTAAAGATTTGGAGTAGGTTTATCATCTCATTTCCTGGGACTTTAATGCACAGACACATGTTGCACATGTATGTGTGTGTCTCTCTCTCTCAGCTCCAAGTCGCCATCTCAATGCATACACACTGATGAGACGACACAGATGATCATTCATATAGCACATGTTTCACAAGTGCAGTGAGACATTCTTCTTGGTTTCACAATTTGGGATATCAAACGATTATCATCTTGAAGCTGCTGTTTACCCCATTCCAATTTCATTAGTTCTGAGTGGAACATGTTGAACATTTAGAAATGGTAAACACACGCATTTTGGAAATGCTTAAGACATTTTTGCTCCATTCACAATCCCAGTAACTTCCAATGTTCGATCTCAATGAATTCACAAATTCTAATTGGTCAAATCTTGATCAGGGATGCCAGTGGCATATTGCATGTGGGAAGGAAAAGTGCACGAATTAGGCTAAAATGATCCAAAAATGGGCTGAAAATAGATAAAAGTGTGGAAATTTTGACTAACAAAGGGAAGGAATTCCTTCCATTTCCCGGAAAACTGGCATCCCTGCTTGATATGGACCATTAAGCCTTCTGGCTTGACGACATATTGATCAATTTATTAGTAGTTTCAGAACAATAAATGGAACTTTACAAAGGCATAATTTAGTTCTTTACAAAGCACCACCATTTTTGTTATAATTAAGTATAAACCACAGGCAATTGCAAGAACAATTATTTCACACAACCAAGGAATGCTTATTGATGTATATAAAACACTATGATGTTGCCTGCAACATGAATTTATCAAACCTTTGTTCAACCAGTCTTCTACTGCAGAATTTTCTATGGTCCTCTTCACGTGGAATATTTTAGAATTCTTGGCCAAGTCCAGTCCATCTGTCGGCCACTAAGAGGAAATACTTGTCCATGGCTTCACAGAAGCGTGTCCGATACAATTCTGGGGATACCACAGTAGGCATCTTACCTGGGTAGAAGAATGTAAGACTTGTGATCAGCATTTTCACTTTCTTCAATCTTCACAGTTCCACTTAAAGGCAACATTATTGTTCAGGGAACACAGAGCTCCACATGCAGACATTGTCTTTCTAAAAAGAGGTAGTGCTCCTAAAAAGCTCTGTCAAATTAAGGAATATTCAGAAGAGAATTTAAGAACATTTACCACTGCCATGTACATCAAAAATGGTCTTCCAAGAGGAGTTACAAATCACTCTCCTACAATACACTTAAGAAGAGCTGCATCAGTGGAGTGATCAAATGCTCTTTAAGGAGAGCTGTAGGGGAACAAAACTCTCACTTGCCTTAAAAGACAATGTCTGACATGACAAGAATAAAAGCAGCTACAGAATCTTTTAAGTTGATTAAGGACTATTAGTTATTAGGTGAGTTGGGGTAAGATACGTAATATATCTAGACGAGGAACCCTGTAAACGATTCGGCCACAAGGTTTTCAAAACTAGATATATATTCCATAATCCATATCTGCCCCCAACTAACCTAATGAAGAATTTATCACACTCAGTGACACATGTAATAGCTTTTTTATGTTTTAGATCCAAATCAGTGGCAGAAAATGCAGCAAACTGGCATTTACTTAGGGTCCCTGGCCATAAGCAACAATCCTATTATGCATTTACTTGACAACAAAATGGCACAAGCACATTTCTTGTTAACCACAAACGAAGCCCTATACGTGCTCAGATGACAGGATACAGGAAATACCTAGTCAATAAATTGCGGTGGTTAACCAATGATGTTGTCAGAATCTATTAGACGGTATGATTAACCAACATCTTACCTTGTCCACCCACAATACCAGACGATTTGACAATCATCTCAAGTTTCTTGTCCCAAGTGAATGTTCGGATATAATCTGCAAGAAAACATAAAAGTTTAACAACAATGGTATACATGTCGGCATAAATCACACAACTCCTCACCAGTTAATGTTCTAATCCAGTATTGCACAATGCTCTACTGTCACTATGATTAACAATGAGAACAAACTTCAAGTAAAATAATAAGATGTTCAAAGCACATGTTAGTCCACTTTACCTGGACTGCTTCTGTGGCTGGAATTATATAAACTTTATATTACAAAACATGTAAAACCTTTTTTATGTGAGTTTACAAAAAGCTTGTTTCTGAATATTGATATTTTTACCAAAGAATGATCTTAAGGAATAAATTTTAGTCTAAATTGGATATAATGTACCTCTAAAATTCAACAAATGTTCAACTTAAGTGAGGAAGTGAGTACAAATTTTCACTCAAGCCCAGATTGTTTGAACTGAATGGAACTGAGACAAATTTAACATGGCAGTCTTACTACCTGTTCTTCCATAAATGGACCGTGCAGTTTGTTTAGCTATTAGTATTTGACACCATACGTACCTATAACACCAACCACTAACTCATCAGAGTTTTCATCCAGCCCAACTAATAGTGAGTAGTCCATAATCAAATGACTAGCAAGGAATGTGGCATCATAATGAATTGCAAGGGCCAAGGCTGTCTTGCAGTGTGCTCGGATATACAGCGGCGAATCTACCATGTCTGATAAACACAAAATGTGAAACAGGTTAAGTATTTGAAAATTTGTTATTTCTCAGAGTTTTACTAGAATAATTCATTTTTATTTTCTCCATAGACACCGGCAAATGGACACATTGAAAAAAATCCAAACGTACCAGACCAGAATTGACCAAACAACCTATGTATTGCTAGCAAACCTACAGATTTTGATTTGTCAACCCAGAACTATTACCTCTGTTAAAATCAGAAAAATCCATTGTGGGAAATCTTGCCTTATATAGGCCTACAGAGATCATGATAGCACCCTCTATATGTCCATTTTCCATAGAGATCAGTGTTAGATTTTTGAGAAAAAGCACATTGCCCGCAATGAAAGTTTGTAAAACTTGCACAAAATGAAGGCTGTGGAATAAAAAATGGAATAAATAATTCAAATCAGTCGCTATAACTGTATCACCATTAATATTTTTTGTTTTATTTTGGTTTTCTCATAATAAATGACTTTCAAACAGCTGTTCTCTTGATTGAAATATGGGGTCTATGATATGACTCCCTCATCAGCACCTGTAATCCTGCAGTCTATGTTCTGGTATGAAAGAATCATACCTATCATGCATCATCAGCACCAGTGATCCTGTGATCTACATTCTGGCATGAATACTAGCTCCAGCAATTCCCCATTGTAATCATGACCAGTATCCCTTCATCACAGGAATAGAAGAATGGAATGTGACTAAAATCTCTATAGTAGGGCATTAAAGTTGGTGTAATCTTAAGGCACCGCTTGTTCACTAACAATTGCCGCAAATTTAATCTGCTTCAATCACATACGCTGGGTTACTTATTAGTTCAACACATCCACCAAGCAGGTGCCCAAGCACTGTCAAGATGTCTGCACTCTCTTTAGAGGCCTGTATATGTCCCATTGAGGCAATTTTGAAGCACCTTCATCATGCATGGTCCAAGATATGACTTCATATAATTGAATGCTTTCCATGCAAGCTCTGAAGAAGGAAAGCTTTGTGGACTTGGAGATGCCCGATTGCCAGCTGTTGTGGAGCTTGATACAGGTATTTAATGCTTATCGTTTATGTGACAGGAGATCCTTCTTACTCTCTGCAACAAATGATCCATGGTATTTGAAATTGTCAACCTCCCTGAGTTCAGTACCTATCTTGGAAAAGATGGGCTGATAGTTGCTAACCTTGTTGACAGTCATATACTTAGTCTTCTTAGCTTTAATAAAGAGACCAACCCTGGCAGCAGCATCTTCCAGGCATAACAGCAAGTCTTGTGCATCTTGTAACTGGTCCACAGTTACCGCAGGGTTTTTTTCTGCATATAGTCAAGATCTGTGAAATACATTCCAGGCTGATGCCTCAACATTCTTGCTTTGATAGCAAGTCCTTTGCTATTGTTATTGTAAATGGATTGTCTGAAAATATAGTCAACAATTGCAAAAAGGTAGGGTGCTAAGATGTCTCCCCGGAGAACACCAGCAGCTATCAAAAACTCTCCAGTGGACCATCCATATTCTGTACAAATAATGTTGAGTTTTCATACATAACATGGTACTGACTGTCTCTTCTTGAATAACATATTTGAGAAGAATATGCAGCATAACTTTCCTATTAAAGACACTATCAGTGATTTACCCGAAAGAGTCAGACTATTTGAAATTTACAGGAAATGCATAAAATTGAAGGATAAATCTGTATAATTCTCATAAGATACTTTTTCTAAGTGAAGAATTGCCAGAAAAGGAAGACGACGGCGGTCTTCAAAGATATGACTCTCCATTCAATTACGTGTTGTAGTAAGTGTCCGTTCGGACAGTAATTATTAAAATATCCGATTTTGTGCTTATTAGGTTGCTTCTGGTCTTATCATTTGCAGGGTATGGGTACCCATACTTGTTACAGACATGTATAAATCTGATTTTTTATGATTTTTTCGATTTTATGATTTAGCAAATCACTGATACTGCCTTTAACATTGTCAAGAGCCTTTGAAAAATCCACAAAATCGATGGTTACTTTTCTCAAGGAAATTTTCAGTTTTTCAATAATCCCTCTAATGTATCCTAGTAAGTGAATAATCAATAATTGAAAATATCAAGCTTCTGTCACTGGTACCTCTGACTTCATTAAGCTTAATGAAAACAGAGACACAGCTCTTTCAGATGGAATTTGACCAGCATATTCATTGGAAACTTAATTCAGACCCCAATGACCTGTACTAGTTCACTTACGTTTCAAAAGATTTTCATCCATAAGCACCAAATCGGGCTGCACATCCTGCCCTGTTGTCTTTACATGCCTGTTGCGTATGGATCCTTTGAGGTCAAATACTTGTGACATCTTACGCTTGTAAAATAGATTCTCCATGACTAGAAGATCCTGTTTCTGAGCTGTGTTTGTCACTGGATTGCGATAGCCAACTTTGTACACACCAAGAATTTTGGCAAGTGCTGTGGGTTTCTAAAATATAATGGGAACAATATTAACTGAAATAACTCTGTTTGGAGAGGAAGGCTTGTAACCAGGGTTCCCACTTAGGTTTTTAACTTGAAGTCCACTGGACCCCATAATTTGCAAATGTTCAGAGTTATCTGGTCCAGTGAAATATTTTGTGGTTCGAGACCAGCCTACCAAATGTTTGTAGTACTACTAATCAGGGCTTAGGCCAAGAAAAATAAATTGTTTGATTGCCCTTTCACCTCCAAAAAAATTTGGGTCGGTAGGTTGCTTGATTTTTTTTTTTTTTTTAAGGAAGAAGATATGCAAAGCCTGGTTTTTGTACATGTATAGGCGCCTATGCTATGTCTGTACTGTAGCTTAAGTCGTGAATGGCACGAATTGTTTCATTCCCTGCAACATTGTGCCATGGGCCAATACGTACAGATTTCACTTATGGACACTGCAGAATCAACAAACTGACCCTTAAATGTCTGCGAAATGTCATACAATATAAGTTCCCAAGTACAGCAGTAACATACGAAACAGCGTACACGTCGCCATGTTGTTGTTTTGAAACTCTACCGACCAGTTCATACACGAATGAACATTTCAGCGAATGAAGTAAACCCCAAGTACCAAACCTCTTTTTCATATTCTCTATTTGTAACATAAATAAGATTCTATTTATTTATTTTTGTAAAATAAAATTTGATTTTAATTATTTTTGACGTAATATATATATTTTGTCATATTTTTACCTGGTTGTTTTTTCACTGATATGTGCACGAACCGTCCACTGAAACCGTTTAGCTATTTATAGCTAGAGCAATCGGGCGATCGCCCAGTTGATGACTACAACAAATTCGGCGATATTCCCCATAAAAATCATGCACACCAATTTGGTTAAAACTTCAGATTATAGTACATATTATATCACCTTTTAATCCGTCAGTAATGATTTTGTAAAAATCCAAGTTCAAAGTGCATAAATCGTACTCAAAAGCAGCTGGATTACTTTCCAATACAATTTTGGATGTGCATCGCCATATTTGCTGTTACTGCACATGCGCGCAGCCATTTCGGCCTTACTGCGCATGTGCAAAAGCCACCGCTTCACATTTCAGATTAATACGCACCGTGATGTCAAATTCTACTGTCAGTGTTTAAAATTCAGATTATAGTACATATTATATCACCTTTTAATCCGTCAGTAATGATTTTGTAAAAATCCAAGTTCAAAGTGCATAAATCGTACTCAAAAGCAGCTGGATTACTTTCCAATACAATTTTGGATGTGCATCGCCATATTTGCTGTTACTGCACATGCACGCAGCCATTTCGGCCTTACTGCGCATGTGCAAAAGCCACCGCTTCACATTTCAGATTAATACGCACCGCAATGTCAAATTCTACTGTCAGTGTTTATGGAAAAGTTACTGTTTTTAACACTTGTATCCTAAAGGCGAGGCTATAATTGGACACAAATTGTATGCAAATCTACTCATCACTCATTTCTGGACTATATTTCAAGATGGCAAATGGGGAATTTCCCTGAAGCTGATGGATGATTTTCTGGTGATGGTGTGTATCTCAAAGTGTGATTTTCTTTTCTAAAAAATCCAACTTTAAACTGATCATGTAACAGAAAAAGTCCCCGATACTGGACCCGACTGGACTATACAGTGTTAGACGTATTCAGACACAAACTCTATGATTCGGGCTGCAGATGGGCAATATGCTACCACCTGAAGGGGGTATAGATCAGGTTTTCATCGTTATTAGAACAACATTTTAGAAAAAGTAAGTGATTTATGTCCATTAAACTTCTCAAAATTGAGATTTTCCACTCTCAAAAAAAAAAAAGTGACCCGGATTTTTTGATTTTTTGGGTCGGTTGGGAAAGGGCAATCAAACAATTTTTTTTTCTTGGCCTTATCAGTTTCCAAATACATGGTGTGTAAGATTTCATGATTTCTACTGTGCCTTTGGTGAAACTTGCGAGGTATCACATTTCCCTATTTTAAAGGTCCATGGCCCGATCGCTAATAGCCTCGTCCCCACTTTGGTATCAGAAGAAAGCTGCTATTTTTCTCATTTACCCTGTAAAATCTTAGAGCCAAAGGTTGTTTGGTTTGGAAGTTATGAGTGAAAATGTGCCCTATTTTGGTCGACCAATATTAATTCTATAGAGTACTCTATGGGGCTTAGAAAATCACGTTTTTAGCTCTCGTATCAAAACGGATTGAAATATCGGCACGAAACTTTACAGGTGGGGTTTTGGAGTGAAGGCCAATATATCAAGATGACAACTTCATATCCTTAAATCGGGCCATCCCCCTTTAATGTTAATAAGTTGGTTTTCTGTCAGACAATAGTAATAGCAATATTGCGAATTTGGTTTTCCCACAATAAGCACTATTTTGAATGCTGCATTTAGCAGAAATATTTCTATAAATTTTGCTTTTAAGGTTTGGAAACATATTTTTTGCCTTTCAAAGGCTTAGAATTATGGCATCCAAGTGGACCTCATTTTATTACTCATTCTGAATTTATTGTGTCCAGTAAAAATTCTGTCTGTCAAATGACACCAAATTCCTACTAAGCGGGAACCCTGCTTGTAACCTATGTCAACTAAAATGTTATTATGGCCTTTCATTTAACTTAGAGATATCCTTAACTGGTATCCTGGTAACCAGCACTACCTGTCCCAGTGCCGAGTTGTCGGCGGCTAAACCGTCACCCCATTGATTTTCTTAGGAGGGTAGCTGGTTACCCTGGTAGAATGAAAAAGAAGATCTACCAACAAGGGTGTCAGCTCTAGAGAGCTTTGGCGGCCATCCGGCACATGCTGCCTTGTATGATGGACGTGGTTGCCTAAAGGCTAGGCCCACCGCCGAAAACTGGATTGGCATCAGGAAGGGCATCCGGTCAATTATCTTTTGCTCCAATAAATTTTCAAACAGCAGTATTGCTGAGTGTGAGGTATATCCGGCCACCCCGTTAGCAGGGATAAAACCGGATTGATAAAACTTTGGTTTAACTAACTAACTAACTTAGATTCATTCAAGTAATGCTTGTCTACCCATCAAACACTGTCCAAAACACATTAAGCAAAGTCCCTCTGGCAGAGATATTTTGTTTTATATACCTCATATATAGATCCCTGTCATCTGATTGTTTAAAAGTGGAGGCATTAATTCAACTAGCTTCAAGAATTGAACCAAAAATGAACTATGCCCTGGCAGAGCGGGCATAGTTCATATGCCCGGGACACCTCTTCCCAGTGTAAAAGACTGCTGTACAAACTATTCATCCGTATTATGAGTGTGCATATTGAAGCTGGTGTAAGAGATGAATACCCTGATCACATTTTGTTTACTTGTACTGTGCTGAAGTGTAAGTCTCAGAGCAAGGAAATGGGTGAATCGCAGCATAAGTATTCATGCTTTGAGCTTGTAGATGAAGATGTGAAAGGAATCAGAGATGCAGCTCATAGGGCTAATACCAAACAGCAGGTAAAATACACCGTGAAGATATTCCAGGATTATAATTTTGACACTGATGACCAGGCCATCTGCAGGCCGTGTAAAAGTTGCCGAATTCAGCAATGATTTTAATGAAATGCAAGGAAAATTGTACGCATCTTGCCGACAAAAAATGGCAAGAAGTCGATTATGGCGATCCGTTTTGGACTCCAACATCACTTCCTCAACACAAGAAAGGTTGATTGCTAATTCTAAGTTTTGGAGGCTAAGTTACACAAAATTGTTAAACCATGCATGCATGCCATGGCCTACACGTGATATAGGCCTGTGTTAGCATCCTGGCTTAGAATGTTCTTTTAACCAATCAGATGACAAGAATCTATATATTCGGTATATAAAACAAATATTGACTGCTTTTTATTCGGAGCATGGTTGATCTCGAAACCATACTATGCCCTCGGCTTACGCCTCGGGGCATAGTATGGTTTCGAGATCACCTTGGGCCTATAGTTTCAACCATGCCCCTCATAGCAGTCAATAATTGTATACCATATCACTTACCTGTTCTTGGTATGCTTTCTGAATATACTGGAAGTAATGCGGTGCAAATTCAAGGAATGAAGGCAACTCAAAGCGTGATATCTGCTTCAGGACAAAACGGTTGTCTGAAATAGTCACAACACATATTAAAAAGTCATTCGCTCTCAACAAGGCGGTTCTCGAACCACTGTACTCTGTTTCCCCTCATTGTAGCAGTGAAAAATCACGGAATTAAGACTTAAGCAATCATGCGTGTGCTTTGCGTTGCTGTCTTTGTTCGCACTTGTAATTACGCCCGCCAGCACTTGCGCGTCCACTCTACTGCCATGACGAGGTGAAACAGAGTATAGTGTCCCCTGCTTTTGCAATCCACCTTTCCTTTGCTCAGCAAAAGTTGACCTCCAATAAACTTTGACCCTGGTGTGTGACCTTCAACCCTCCCATGACGTGCAAGTCAAAAATGGCACTCTATCTTGCCATAAACATCAATGAAATTCAAGATGGCTTCTCAATAATCACTCATTAGATTTCTTATCTTGCATTTGACTACAGAAATATCTTTTGTTTTCACTTTTAAAAAAGTGAAAACAAATGCTACACTTGCTCCTATACAAAATTTAATATTTCAAAATTTGTCTACCAAAGAAATCATTCTCAGCTTTATCCTTTCAGAGGGGGATATTTTTGGTGTAAAGCTTTACATTAGTGCAAAAATCTGGGTTTTCAAATGTTTAAGAGACACCTGATTTGTGAAATCCCTCGTTGCACCTAAAACAGACAGAATCACAACACAGTGGCATATGAACATTTGCTCATAACACAAAAATACATCAGAATCAACCAAAGACTCAGAAATAAGACAGATGATATCTATTAAACCATTAATAACAATAAACGAAGTGCTGATATCAAAAAATCATCTTCAAGAGATATTCTAAGAAAATTAAATCAAAATATAGCAATTCAGAAATAAGACAGATGATATCAAACCATTAATAACAATAAACAAAGTGCTGATATCAAAAAATCATCTTCAAGAGATATTCTAAGAAAATTAAATCAAAATATAGCAATTCTGTAAACTATTCACAGCACTCACCTCTAGTCTTCAGAAATTTTGACCCCGATTTACCACCTCTTGCTAACCACACGATGCACCTAGACAAGGAACGAATGTACGTTTCCTCACCATCAGGAAATACAGTCTTTCGAAATTGGCGAAATTGCTCAGCAAAGTAAACACGGCAGAAGAACTGAGAATTAGTGGGGTCTGAGAATTCTGTAAAAAGATATGTACAAGGATATCACTTGTACTTATTCGACATAACTTGGCAGTAGTGTAACATGTACTGTAATTTAACAAAATACAGTGCGAGTCAAAAAAAAAACTACATTCAGAATAAAAAAATAATTAAAATAGTTAAGAATTATTTTTGCTCAAATGTTTGCTTTTGTTACAAACAGGGATAAACAGGTTGACAGAAAATGTTTGGTGTCATTTGGACTTTGGAGGAAGAAGTTATGCCTATTTTGCTGAGAGACTTCAAAATCCTGTTTGGCCGATTTTTAGCCAAAGATGCATCATTTACATAGAGTACCATGGTCTTCAGCAGTGATTTGAGTAAAAACATTTAACACGAAATTATTGTTAAACAATAGAAGGTGGGAGAATAATTGAAGGATTATCAAAATAATATCCAGATATTACAAAAGAAAATGCTAAGTGAAAAAATGTTCAATTACCCAAATAAAAAAGTCAAGATAGCTGGTGTAAGACCACAGTTTACTTGGTAGCCTAAATTGAAACCATAGGAGGTTTTGTATTCCGTTTGAAAAAACAGTGCAATATTGAATTGTTAAAGTTTGAATTAAAATTTATTTACAGAAAAACTTCAGCTTTAGTTCTTATCACAATTTATTCAAAAACACATTATGTTTTATAAATCATTTAACTGAAGCCTGATTTCCTTTCCAATGTTGACTGAAATATATGCATTTCCCTTCTGAGAAGTGGAATGCCCCAAATTACCATAATAACACCCCTAAAAAAGAGAATGGTCCGACCAGTGACCCCAGGTCACACCCTGTCGACCTTAGCTCTTCCTTAATTCCGTTTTGGCTCAAACCCACACGGACGCGTGAAAATATCATGAAAAAAAAAAAAAAAAAAAACAGTATATATTCCAGATAGATATGGTATAGTAGTAGGAGTATTCCGTATGAGACGACAACTAGTCCAGTATCAAAATCTCAGTTAATTTTGGCTGTAATATTGCAGAGCTGCGGTAACACGCGTCCGTTTTGAATAACAGCCAAAACGGAATTGAGGAAGAGCTAAGGTCGACAGGGTGTGACCTGGGGTCACTGGTCGGACCATTCTCTTTTTTAGGGGTGTTATTATGGTAATTTGGGGCATTCCACTTCTCAGAAGGGAAATGCATATATTTCAGTCAACATTGGTGTAAAGGAAATCAGTTCAGTGTAATGATTTATGGACGCTGAGTATACTGTATTTGTGCAAAATAATTACCTTAGAGATGTAAAACAAAAATCTCTGAGCAGTTTCATTATGTTCATGAACTGAGACATTGATATGGAGTGACTTTCAATAACTGACTCTTTATGATTGAACAATGGTAATTTAATTTATTGAAGATATTTTACCATAATTATGTTACACAATAGATCGTTTTATTCAAACTGATATGTTTTTGTCGAGAAGAAATCGATACCATCTGAAATTGCATGTGTGAATGTCTTTGCTATAGGCCTAATGTGTTATGGTATACGTCGGTGTCATGCAGTCTCTCCGCATTGTATGGCTAAAATCGGCCAAACAGAATTTTTGGGTCTCTCCGCAAAATTGACATAGTTTCTAAACCTAAAGTCCAAAAGACACTAAATAAAAATCTTCTGATAGCCTGCTTATCCCTGTAAACAACCAAATCAAACATTCAAGCAAAAATAACGTTTAACCTTTGAAGAAAAAATCTTTCCTGAATGTAGGGTTTTTTATTGACTCACACTGTATAGCACAACTTTGTTGTTGCTCACGCCATGTACAAGAAAAGAGGATCACACCTATGAGACCCAATTTTATCCACTTGGGCAAAATTGGCAAATATGAAATTGAGATGCAATAATAACATTAAAACAGATAAATTCACTTAAAGAGGGACTCCAGCGAGAAAAATTAAGAAGGTCCATGGTAGATATGGTTGTATTGGACCAAACCAGAAAGTCTGAGCATCAGGTTGTAGGAGTAACTGATGTTATGTTCATCATTTTAGGTTGATTTGCTTGCCCAGCTTGCCTGTAAGCCCAGGGCACTGACACCATTTGTGTTTGGCATGCTTTTTGAAAAGCATGCAGGTGTTCACACAATTGCTATTGCATACTCTAGAGACCTGTTTCGAGATATTGATCTGACTAGGTGCCAGGTAGACTAACACATACAATATTTCTATCACAACATGTGAACTTGCACAAACATATTGCTTGGAATGATAAAATGCAGTAAAGTACTTACGCAGTTCTATATGTGGAGATTGCACATTGCTTTCAGAACTCTTGTTTGGGGGTGTATCAAAATCAAAATCCTCTGCAAATGAGTTGAAACAATAATGAAATATATTAAGTATCTTCAAAGAGCAAGATATACGAGGCTCATTCAACGATGATTTGTTGAATATCACAACTGTCTGACCCCATGCAAATTGTCTCTTTTGTGGCGACATAATTTTGACAACTGATATAAGTAGAGACATGTAAAAATCAGGAAAATCCATTGTGGGAATCTTATATATAAGACATTTAAGTCTATTAAGGGCATGATTTATATGTTATAGTGCCCTCTATATGCCCATTCTCCATAGAAAGACATGTAAAACTAGATTTCTAAGAAAAACCTATTTCCCTGCAATGAAATTTTGCAAAATTTACATGGGGTATAGTTTAATAACCCAAATCAGTTGTCAAAACTGTGCTGCCCTTGATACTTTCAAAAAGCTGCGATATCCTACAAATTGATTGACTTCACTGAAACAGTGGAGGTGGAAACTCATTTGCTAACTTTCACTGAATGATAATAGTGCTGTTTGCTCAAAAATTATTTTATGATTCTTTACGATACAATGTGTGGTAGGGAAAATGTCATCTCTTTAGTAGTAAAATATTGGAAAGGGTTGCTTGAATAATTATACCAAGTTTGAAAAATTATGACACCGTGATGACATTTGACACCTAAACCTTGTATATAAGCTGCTCTTCAAGAACTGTTTTATGCATTCTAGTGAATACATGCCTAGTTCTGTTGAAGCAACAGAATTTTAATACTTCTTTGACAATTACCTCAAATGAGCCTAAGACGACCTTTGACCATACCCCTGATAATGCCACATGGTCCATTCTTCAAGGTTTATTCTGGGCAACTTGAGTGAATAGCCATTTCGTAGAGGATTCAAAATGCTTTGAAATAAGCACCTCGATAATCTTTGGCCTTGCATTTCCTGAGCACTACTTCCACCCACTGATCCTCCCCAATAAATTTCCATGAAAATCCTCAAATGAATGTAGAAGAACCAGCATTGCTTGAGGTGGACAAGATATATGCACATACACTGGCACACACTCTAATGTGTACGAGTTAAAATGGGAACATGCGGTCCAGTGGATATGACTGCCGCCTCATGACCCACAGGTTGTGGGTTCGAGCCTCGCTGCGGCCAATGTGTTGTGCACTTGGGCAAGGCACTTTACCTCAATTGCCTCGTCGACCCAAGCGATATTCGGGTAGCTATTATGGGGAATATTACAATCTAAGTGCTGATAGGATTGTGCGCTTGGCCAGCTGCCGGCCTAGATGAAGCGAAATGATTGTGACGATTTCATGACGGCAGCGTAATAATAATAATAATAGGCAACAGCGCTGTGATCTTGTAGGAATGGCGCTTTATAAAAGCCAATATTATTATTATTATGGATTGCCGATGGACTGGTAAACTATCTCATTGTTATATTAGCAATAAAAGGTTTTAGCTGCAGAAGAATTGTGCAACTGCACACACAAAATACTGTTTGAGCAAAGAATTTCTTCAAGAAAGTGGTTTTCTGGTGGTGGGGGGGGGCTTCCATGACCCTTCCATTAGGCATCCATATAGTGACAAGTAATAAATGACATTTGTTATTTAACAGGTTGGCAAATGAAGTGCTCAGAGTACAAATTTCCACTGGAAATTGACCTTGTATCACAATTTTACTCCTTTCCCAACTTTTGCTATTGCTAACATTAACACTTACCCAAGCTAAAAAAAGAATCTTTTGATCTAATGCAGTACAATTGGTATGTATGCAAAGATTGGAAAAATGGGACACTCCAAACAGGAGTTGAGATCCACATCAATGCACATCTTTGAAATCCAGACCTAAAATCTGAATCAGTGTGACTTTCTACATGGCACATTGGTTGCAGAAAGTGTTGCGATACTCAGAATCACCAAAGTTTACTCAACTAAGCTATGCTTAAGCTTGGTAAGTGTAACTGAAGCGCACCTTAAGTGTAACATAACAGTACACATTAAAAGCCATGCGGGACTAACCAAGCATATACAGACCTGTACAGTTTGAAGACCCGATTTAAGTCTTGCTTAGACTCAAACATGATGGATCTGGATTTTTGGAGCCTGTGTGAATTGATGTGGATCTCAACTCCCATGTAGAACACCCTATAATGATGTTGCATAAATCAACTTGTAACATTTTTTACAAAAAAAAATATGTGCAAAACTATACTAAGATGCACTTTATCCTGTGGCTCATTGCAAAAATTACAAACACTACCAATTTGAATGTGCTTAAAAGTTCATTTTGTGATCCTAGCACCTCATATTTGGTTATGGTTTACTAAATATCCCTGAGAAAAGGCTATATTCAAAATTTCAGTTGATTCTGAAGATGCATTTTGATGTTATGCAGAAATGTTTGTATCACACTGTCCCATAGGCTGCTGTGTTTTATTTTTTGTCCGTTTACAAACAGAAAATACAAAATTCAAAATTTCTTCAAGAGCTTATTCAATTTGCACGTAAGATTAGTCAGACATGCTTTACTTAGGCCAATGGTTCAGATGATACAAAAATCTCAACTTTTTGAAGTAAGCTGGGTGGATTAGGCTGTGGATCATGAAATGCCCCTTTTAAAGGGACATTCTGTAATCCACCTCACCCTCCGACCTTTAAAAATGTTGAGATTTTTGTATCATTTCAACCGTTAGCCTTAGTACTGTATGCCTAACTGACATGCAGACTTGGTCTCCTCTAAGAACAATTAGAAAGTTTATAGTTTCTGTCTGTGGACATACAAAATTAGTTTTCTGTCCAGAAATTACAGCACAATGGCCAATGTGATACTGCTAAACATTTGCTCATAGCACCAAACTGCACGATTGGAATCAACTGAAGTTTGAAAAATATAGGTTTCTCTCAGGCATCACGCAAGGGCATATCGAGGCAATCAACTTGGGGGAGTAAAATTCCCAAGTTGTCAAAGTGACTTGTTCGTTCAAGTGCTAAATGGTAACACAAAATGTGTGCAAAATGACCCAAATTTAGGCCAAAAGTTGGTCACAATCCATCAAAATTTGGGACAAAATGTAAATGTGATTCCATTATGTCCAAAATTTCACGCCATGGGAGCAAATGCAACCTGATATTTTGAGCCAGGGAGAGCAACTTCCTTTGGTCAGAACACCACTGTTCTCGAGGATATCTGCTGAACCAGAAACAAACCAGCTGGTGATCACAAAATGCCCTTTCAAGCTACCCCCTTTAAACCCAAACATTTTCCTTATGTCTTGTAAGTTTTTCCAATTTATAAAATACCATGTGACCTGGCATTACAAAACAAGCAGAAGGTTTAATTGAGTGTGTTTGCTGCATGTTCTTTGTTTGATCCGCCTGGGCCATCCAGTCGGCATGCCCTTTGTGCAAGAGAGTTGAATTTGTTATGTTGTCCTTCATTGTACAGGGTGAGTAAAAAAAACTTGACCCTGATTGTGTCCACCATTTTGAAAGCTTTATTCATTATCTTTAATTTGCTGCAAAGATAATTCCAATCGGTTAAGTATAGGCCGAGCTACAGTCGTATGAATCAAGTTGAAATTTGAATTCACGACGGCAACTTACATAAGACTCCCCCTAAAATGATGATAAGGGTATGTCTATGTTCATGTCGAATAAAGTGGTATTTTAAAGGAATAAAAGCCAGTGATAATGGCAAGTTTTATTTGAAAAACTTTTTTTCAAGATGTGGCATATTTTGGTCAACAATATACACAATACTTTAAAACCTCAAAACGATATCACCGATGTCTGTTCCTTCATATGGTATGATCCATTCAACTCCTCCAGAAACTGATATATGTTTCAAGTTACTTCATTTTTCAAATGATTGTTATGAGTTATGAGTGATGAGGACGTAGAAATGCCAAGAGTGCATCTACGATAGGTTGTGACTGAATTTTGTGGGGTTAAATAGTGTCACATTATTCTGCATTCAAAAAAAATTTTCTGGACACTAATTTCCTTAGGTGAATGGCGTTCATTTGAATGTGAATCGGTGGACAGAACGCAAAACAGACTACTCGATTCAAATTACTGTAGCTCGGTCTACATCTAACCGATGTAAATGATCTTTGCAACAATTTAAAGATAATGAACTAAGCTTTCAAGTGATACCACATTTGTTAGATATGTCTTACTTAAAAATCCAAAATGGCGGACACAATCAGGGTCAAGTTTTTTTTTTACTCACCCTGTAGAAGACACATTCCATTTGCTGCCACCTTACTGCAGCAGCTGGCTCAAACAACGAACAAGAAAGCTACAGCCTTGCAGTCTCTAAACTATAACCAATGTGAACTTTCTGCTCACTTGTTGTGCCCCATGTCACACAGTCAAGACAAGGAGCTAAATAATCTTCATGTTAATTTTAGGTGCAAGTAGGGCAAAAACAGATGAGTGCAAAGTTTCTAAATTCACTCAAAAATGTTAGAAATTTGGAATGAATTCTAAATTCAGCAAATCAATAGGTATTTTGATTTCTAAATTCACTCAGAAATGTTAGATAATTGGAGTGAATTACAAATTCAGAAAACTCAGGTATTTTGATTTCTAAAATCTTCAGAAATGTTAGGTTTATGTTGACAAGGTTTTTACCAAATGATTAAGATGTGATTATGAACAAAGTACTTTGCAACATGATTTCCTAATGAAAAATGTCACCATTTCTTCCATTTTGTTGATTAGAAAATAGTTCAGTGCGTTATCATGAGTGATGTGTTTAGTTCATATCCACACCTGATTTGTCAGTTTGAAAGTCCATATTAAATAATATAAAACTACTATTATAGATTAACAAAAATCATAGCCCTTCCTACAATAGAAATACTTGTACCAAAGTCATTTTAGCTACTGCAGTTTCCCCTGCTAACATCTACATTTGCTATGCTACAGCAACTTTTGACAAATAGCCTTTGTAGGGCAATGCAAGTAGTGGATCAATCACTATACAAAACACGCAGACATACATGGGACAAACAGAACATAGACACACAGAGCAGACAGAGATGAGACAGAGCGAGATCGACAGAGACGACCAGAGACAGACAAAGAGAAACAGAGACATTCACTACTCTCAAAAAACATTTTTGTTTGACCAAAATCAAAACTGTGATTTATGAGCTCATAATATATATCAAAGAAAAGCTACAAAACAAGAGTTAAAATTGTGCTGAAGAGTGAAATTTGCATTAATAATTTATCTACTATCATTATCTAGTAAAACCCCAGAATTCAACAGTTTGTTAGAATGCACAGAGCAAAAATCCCACTCCAGTATAGGAAAAAACCCTACCTGCTGCTTTTGCATGGTCCACGATGATTTGGGGTACCACAACTGAATACCATCATTTACAAAAGATACATGATTAACAAATTGTTGTGAATTTCTAACAAGGAAATGACATTACACACACACAAATCATTGAATTTCAAGCCACATTTAACATATCAAGAATAATTAAAGTATTTGACAAAAAGTTGAACCATGATGTTAAAAATCTGCTTTTGGCAGGCCTCAAAATGTTTATTTCCAAAAAGGTGAACAAAATTCTTTAGAAAGCAGCTATAATTCCCAACATTTCACAAGTTTTTTTTTATGTAATAATTATAAAAGAATCCCTCCAAATACCAAATTCCTCATTTGTTTCAGGCATGCTGTTTTGCATTTCATAAATTAGTTACTTGCAAGCTCAAATTTAGCCAAATCTACTCTGAATGCTGTAATCATTTTCGACAAAGACAAGAGAATACTTTGTTCTTCTCCACCATAAGATTTTGCCGTTTTATCTACAGATAGGTTTCATTTTTGTAGGTTTGTCTTATTTGTCAATAAAGCCGTTAAAGGCTAAGCCACAATTCCTTTAACGCGTAGTCCGCTCGCCATCCCACTTCTGGGGCCAGGGCTATGCAAATTTTGCACAGATCGCGAACAATTGAGCCACTCAGCATCGGCCTGTTTTGAACTTGCCTGCTATCGTAATCGTTCCCCAAAGAAAACCATGCTTTGACTTTCTGTCGTGCATGACAGAAACTATTAAATCATCATCTTATTATATAAAGACGGCGTATTTGGCTTATTCACTTCAGGTGTGATCTAATACATTGGTAAGCATTCCAAATATGTAAAAAAACCTAGGTTCAAGAAAAATTGGGCGTGCTTCTTTCTGGAAATCTCCTCATGTCTCTTTAAATAGTTGCCATGAAAAGATGACTTTCAAGACTGTTTTGGCCATATACCACTGACTAGGCTGCCATGAGGCAAAAACAAACTTGGGTGCACAATTTTCTTCTATGGCATCTTCAAAATGTCTGAAAATGCACTAGTTATATTTAGAAAAAGATATAGTTTCTGGATTGGTATGCTATGTATTCTCAAATTTAACGGCAATTTGCCCACTATCAGCCACACTCACTATAGAGCTTCTTATGATGGGCTTTTTGATGCACTTGACATTTAGTGCTTCATAATTAAAAATGTTAACATTTAATTAAAACATATGAGTGACACTAAGCCATTGATCATGATCAAAATGTTGCTAACCACATTATCTCATAGTAATAGCTCAGAGAAGCCCACAACATCTGTTTCCCAAACTATTCCCATTGCCAGCTTTGTTATGTATGAACCAGTTGTAATTCTATTCTGTATCAGGTGCATGAACTTAGCCTACCTCTTGAGTCAGTTGGAGTGCTTGGCACAGAATCACCATCTGGAACCTGGTAGTAGACTCCTTCAATGTTAGTGAATTGGCCTTCATCTTTCTTGGGCTGCACTGCTGCTGGGCTTGTCTGTGGTGGAAGTTGACCTGATGCTTTACGTTGAAGGAATGATAGCACCCCTTTGCTAGTTCTCCCTGTAAACACAATCAGTAAGAACAGAATTAAAACTCTGTTTGATTTAAATTCAGGGAAAAACAATAGCAAAGAATATTCCTGGAAGGCTGATGCACTAAACATACAGACTTTTACATAACCGTTATGGTTAAAGGCACTATCAGTGATTTGCTAAATCAGAAGATAAAAAAAATGATAAAAAATCAGATTTTTTGCTTGTCTGTAACAAGTATAGCTATCCTAACATGCCCCACAAGTGCTAAAACTGAAAGCAACCTAATAAGGACAGAATCTGATATTTTAGTCATTACTGTCCGTACGGACACTTACTGCAACACGTAAGTGCATAGAGGTTCATATCTTTGAACATTGCTGTTTTCTTCCTTTTCTGTCAATTTATCAGTTGCAAAAATAACTTATTGGACTTCTACATTTATCCTTCACTTTTAAGCTATTCCTGCAAATTTCAAATATTTTGACAGTATGTTCAACTACACATCTCTGAAAGCTTGCAGGATCAGAGAATCATTGACTCGCATAAAAATATTGTAAAAATGGTAATAATCTAGCACATGTTTTCAAACTAAAATAACAAAAAGTAGAGCGTTCAAGGAATGCATCTGTCGTCTGCCGTTGTGGTTTGTGAATGGGGACAGAGGTCACATGAGGTTACCAACAAGTAGAACACTACCCAAGGACCGTTGTAACAAAGTATCATGAAAATCGATCAACATATGTGAGAGGGGTAACTGTGGGGCCCACCGAAGGACCATTACATGCAAGTGGCATGAAAATATGTGCATGTATGTGGAAACAGCAGGCAATTATGTTTAGGGTTAACATTTGGGTCAACATTTTTATCACAGACACACAGACAGATACACATACAGACAGATACACATACAGACAGACACACATACTATCAAAGCAATCCCTATGTGCACTTTTGCAGACAACACAAAAACTGCTCTGAAAGGATATTGCCACTCACGTGTGAGCTGCCCAATTCTTTTGGAGAGTTCCTTTCCTTCAACAGGTTTTGACCCCTCAGCCCCAGCTACAGTTTTCCTTTTAAGTGTTGGACTGGCATCCTTGGAGCTGGTCGCACTGCCGGTAGGTGGTGTGGCCTCAAGTGACGATGATGATGCAAGTTGTGGTTTCTGTTGGCACTCATATAGCTGAGTCTTGTACTGTTGGGAACTAAAGATATAATTGTCACATAAGAGAAATACCGCATAAAGCTTATTTGGAAATTATTTTAAGTTACTGAAGTCACACCAGAGGTATGCTCAATTCCACTCGTGCTCCTCATTGAGGGCTTCTTCTTCTTCTGCAGTCTTTCATTACAGGAACTTCTATTTTCTCTATTGGTAGTTTTCTATCTAATCTAAGTAACCAAACTAATCAAAAAATTCAAACTTAATCCAAAATCTTATGCTGCATAGTGACTTGAACTGCAACCATTTACATATTGTTGTATAGTCAGAGCCATATCATTTTGTAATATTATAACAAGAGTGCTTGTGATTTATCATGCTTAAACTTTTTGGATTCGTGGAACGAATCCCTACAAATAGGTCGACCTGGCTGGTAGACAGTAATTACCGCCTTGTTAGGCTCGATGAACCAAGACTTCACCGGAAACCCAATTGTGTTTCATTTAAAAAAAGTTCAATAACCATAATTGAGTGATCAATTCACAAGAATGCTTCCATAGGCCCTATATGGTGTGTTCTTTACCAAATGTGGATGTTTCCCGGTCTGAGAAAAGTAGATTCAGATATTCACCGTTACTCCCCCTGATAGCGTCTATACCTCATGCAATTCCATCGGTTGGAAGAGCCATGTCTTAGTGCTGATGTTGAAACACAAATAAAGTTGGCTCTGCTCGATTTCACTGAGCGGTACTCACGATTCATAGTGAGAATTCATGGAAATCGCCATGTAAAAACATACGATTTTTCATATTTCTTGCACACTTATGAAGCTACCAATCTACAGAGATCAAGGAACCTAGTCAACCACCATTTATCTCTATATTGGCGAAATTCAACGCTGGAGGAGAGGAGACATATGGTCGAATTGAACTGGTCATAACCCACTAAACCACAGGTGCCACGAATCCACACAGGCGGTGACCGCTCGTTTAATAGTGTCCACAAATTTGGCAACAGCTGTAGACAGAACTGAAACTGCAATGCATCTCATCAGCTGTGCCTCCACTCCACTGACAATATCTTCAAAGCTGCCATCAAAACCTAAACAGGAGCTGAACTTAAAGGACTTGGAAAATGCCACATTTCCTTGGAACACAAATTATATTCCCTCAAATTCCTCATTTCCCCTCTTAATAATTCTTTAATATTTTTCTATTAAAAAAGGACAAATTTTGGGACTGGGAACAACATCCAAGTTCCTTCCCACTTTTTCCGGCATGCTGGACCTAAATCTGAACATCTTGGACCTTACAATACTTTTTTTATCTATTAACTTACCTGAGTGCATATGCTATGATTGAGCTTGGTTCTTGATCATAAATCACACTGGGAACCCCTGTTCACGGTTGAAGAATAAGTGTGATTTGCTTGACCGAAAAAAATAATTACAATACTCATTTATTCAACCACTAAAATATAATATCAAGTGATTGGAAGCCCGGGGGGGCCACTCGAAATAATACTTGTAAGTACCCGCGTGAAAGAAAACAACGGATTTAGGGTGTCTTTTGAAAGCAAAACGCGGATCCGCGCGGATCCGCGTTAAGGGTCCAATAGCTGATTTAGCACAAGAACGGGTGTTTTTTAATATGACTCTCCTCGCTTAGGGTCCTCGTTAAAATGATCCAACTAGCGGTGATATATTCTTACTTATTGCATAATACAGCGATTTTTACCATTTACCAAACCATCTTTTGTCGGCCGATTTTTGTACCAGGTTTTTTAACGGGTTTTCGGAGCCGCGATCGAGACGCATCTGCACTGTCGGCGTTCTATTTTATACCCGGAATTACCGTATTAACAGATGAGTTATGCGCCGGTCGTAACTACAATCAAGCATTAAAATTGTCGCAAGATAGTGATCGTAATTTTTTTTTTCACTTTGTACTACCTCCAGAAATATTGTTTATAATTGAAGCTCGTTTGGATATCAAAGGATTCAGCAAAAGCCACTTTTATCGCCGATCTATCCCTGGACATACCAGGCCCTCGACATTTTTTCTTTTCCATTTGCGTAACCCGGCCCCGCCCTAACTTCGGCCGTGAGCAAGGCTACTGTGTCACAACGTTAGGCGGTGGTTTGGTGAGCTTTTTTCTAAATTGGTTACTTTCCCGATTCGGATTTTGTTATTGCTATTGCGTTACTATTACTTCAGCGGGTCATATAAATATATAAAATACTTAAAAAATACATTAATACAAACATGATAATCAGTAAGAAAAATGATGCCTCAACTCTCAATCCATTTAAAAATATCCTACTTCAATTAAAGCAATGATTTCGTAATTGGCTATTTTTTGTCACAATATAAATTGTCAAATAATATTTGTAACAAGATGATCCTTTGGATGGTTTCCTGGATTGTTCCTGTTTTTTCGCTTCTTGAGTTTCAATAGTTGATGAGGCATTGGGCCTGGATCCAAATCATCTATTTTAGTTCAAAATGTCGATCCAATAACAATTTTTTAAACAAAGTAGACAGTGGGATGTTCCTATAATGTTTTTGAGTGTTTCCGTGTTTTGGTTCCTTTCTATTTCAGTGGTAAGTAAGCATTGCCGAAACCCCATTTGGCTATTTTGGTCCAAATGTAAATAATAATGCTAAAACAAAAGTGGAGTACCTTGTATGGTTTCCCAGACGATTTCTGGGCATGGGTGGGGCCCCCCCCCCCGGTTGGTTTTTTTTTTAAAAAAAAATTTGTATCAAAATGGATTGAATGAGATTGCCTTGCCCCGTCAATTTAGCTTTTTGGTTTAAATGGTCAAATTATGATTTTTTAAAAGAAAAGTGAACACTGATGATGGTTGACAGCGGTTTTTTGGATGGTTCCCGGTTATTTTGGCTCACGGTGTTTTCCCTGTGTATCGACGGTTGTTGAGCATTGCCTGGACCCACATCAGCTATTTCGGTCCAACTGGTCAAAGTCCGATTCCCCTGGTCCAGTTGCAATGTCAATCCTTAGTGAGGGATATATTCACAGTCCCTCATTTAGTGTTGAGCATAATCAATCCTTGTTTTGGTCTTAGGCCTATTTCATCCAAGTCCTCGCTTATGGTAGCTTTGCTTGGGTAAAATCCTTGTTTTGGGTATATATTTCATCCGAATCCTCGTTTAGGGTATCTTTCTTGGGTAAAATCCTGGTTTAAGGTCGGTTTGAAGAAGTTTTGGAATCCAGCTTAGGGTCTTTTGAAAGTCACTTCACGCGCGTTGCTTACAACATTTACACATGAGTGGCCCCCCCCGGATATGAGGAATATGTTCCCACTTTTGTAATGACAACACATAATATATTTCATATGAATTATACTCGTTCACGGTGATACGTTTCGTCCCCCTGGAGTTTTGGACCTATTCCAAATAAGTCCGGAGAGGTCAACCTGCTCTACCGGGAAAATGAAGAATTCACGCATGTGCCACACCGATTATCTTGGGACCACTCCGGTCACTTAACTCACTCACCTGCCACAAAATACAATTTCATTAGAAACGCACTATAGTGTATTCAGGCCTTAACATTGTCTCACAAGCCAAGAGGAGTTGGTTGGCATGGATTTTGTTTTGATAATTTTAATAATTCTTATGCTATAACCACACCCAAAATCAACAATTGATGGAGTGCATGTTGTGCATGTTGGTAAAATAATCACAAACACACCCCACTTAGAAAGATTGGGTGTTTTTTAGATCTTACTTATATATAACAAGTATGATAATCTGCAATTCTACCCAGCCTGGTGGTCACACAGAACCTTAAAATTCTGGCTATACTTACTAAGGCATAGCTATATGGGCTAAGCCTGACCCTGGTAGAAGAGTTTTGAAGAATGACCTCATGTCAGAACCAGTCTTGGAAAGAGTAGGCCTGGATGGACTGCTGTGTTCACTAGGCAACACTTTGGTGGAAGGGGAAAAGAACCCATCTGGATGATCAGGCTGACCTGGATAATTAGTGAAAGTAACAAGTTATCAATAAAAATTTAGTGTAAGCAGGGATCCTAAATAATTTGGGATATGCCAAAATACTGTTGTTGAGAGATCTTAGACCCTGAACTAGACTATTTGCTATGTACTCTGTCATCCCTGATCATCTACATCATACTGCATAAATTTGTGCCTCAAAGAAATCTCAAACATCTATGGACATTTTGTACCAAGTTTTCATCTGCCTGGTAATAAGTTGTCATGCTAATTGACTTCTGGCACTGAGATACAAAGTGCACACTTACAGGGATGGAAAACAATTATACCAGGTATGAACTTGGGGGACATGTTAATTCTGGAGCTGGATGGGTTAATAAGGTATTTCACACTGAGTGGGTGTTCGATCTACTTTCGCCTGATCCATTTTCCGAGCAGGTATGCTATTTTCTTGAGCATGAAAATTGGGCTTATATACTTTATGTATACATAAGAATATTTGTTTTTAAGAAAAGAATAGATGTATCATGTTATAATGGTATAATAAACTTGTTATTGGGATCAGTGTCACTCTGAAATGGAGAATTACCATGTATTTAGCTCCATACAGGGTTCAGCCTGCAGCTTCACCTGGCATGGGCCTTCACACATGGCAAATTCCCTGTAACAGAACTCCGCCTTACCCGATAACTAATACTGGCTGCACATTACCTTCTTGGGCTGCACCTTGCTGATCATGTGGTAATGCTGCTATGACCTCAGCAGATTCACTTCTTGAAGACAATCCTGATGTAGGAGTCCCTCTACTGGAACCTGAATCTGTCACAGAAAGCAATGACTATGATATGTTTTGGTTAAAAACAACATAAGGAAGTTAGTTTATACACACACAGCAAACAAAACCTAATGAGGGGTAAGTGTTCAATTTTACAAGCATTGGATCCAGATCTCTGATCAGTTAGTTGTACATTCAATCACTGTCAAAGCCAGCATGTTGTGTCCCTGCATGGGCCAGACATTTTCACCTCCCTTCCTCCACCCACGAATATGAATGAGTACGCGCATATGGTGGTAAAGAAAACAATCTCTCTTTGTGGGATGAGGGCAATCTAACTATTTAACTAAGCAAATTATACTGGGGGTCCCGGCCCAATGATTCAAAAGAGCAGCGACATGCATAAAAATACTATTTGTTCTCATTTAATCAATCATGTTGCATTGTGCTGCATAGTGGGCCCCTATACAAATGGCTGTACTTGAATTAGCCTCTTATGAGATTTGTATGGGTCACAGGAAGGGTATTCATAGCTCACACTTTGCTTGCAAGGCTGACCTCAATATCATCCATATTCAGAAGCATATAATTGCTGGAATGCTCCACACTTCTCAGAAATGACACCTCAAAGACATACATCATACCAATACAAATTACTTTGGTATTTAATGCCTATTCCATTCTCCCCACTAACATATTGACTACTGAATTTGGTTTCTAAACATACACAGACACTTCCTTTACTTTCCTAATTTAAGCTGGCATAATGCACTGCTAATGAAGATTTTATTGTCTATATTTTAACACTTTTTTAAATGGTAATTAACTATTTTCTACAGAAATTAGGTTTAATTTTTGCAACAACAAAAATTTTCCTCAGCATATTACATATAACTGCACATTTAGAATGTGCACTTAGCTATCCTTCTTTCTTATGTGCAATGTGTACCTAGTTTCAAAACCTTTTATGCGCAAATTACTGTCCAACATGTTCACTCTGAGTTCAAATTCATATTAACTAAAATTGCTTTCAAAATCCTTCAGCAATCATCGCTGTGCGTGCCTTTTAAATGTGTGCACCGCGTGTGCATCCAACCCAATGGTGAGCCATTTTTAATGTACTGAATGTACAGAGAGATTTTGACAGTGACTGTAAAGCATTGAATTTATAGAAGAGACTTTGCTCAAGTCCAAAAGCATATCACAATGGCTATCAAGCATCAAGATTTTTGGCTGCAAAAAGATCTGTTGGAAACATGATTTTGCATATAGAAGGATTAGACACTGGGGACCACTTAACACTTACAGGGTTTTGATTTCAAAGACCAAATGCATGGTACATAGGAGGTTTCCCACCCAGTGATCTCATCTATATTTTTAACCATACCTGTTGAGTGTGGTCTCTCTATATCTCTTTCTACACCTTTGAATGCCAGACCAGCATACAAACCAGGCGATATACCATATTCCATCTTTGATCCCTCGGTGAGAAAACTATTTGCATCTAGTGTGAGACTGCAATGGAATTAGGCAAAGAAAATCAAGATATGATACTGCAAGGAAGGCAGCTATAATGACTCTTAATGATGACCTAACCAATTAACGAAAAATGTGGGGGAGTGCGTGGCCTAGTGGGTGGGTGTTTCCCTTGGCAATCAAAATTTCCCTTCCCTTCCCGGGTTTGATCCCGGCGGTGACACTAGCAGGCATTTATAAACTCACAACATTTCTGGAATTTGATCTGGACACTCAGCTATTATTGATATAAAATCAGAATAACCACATCTCCTCCAATTGTTCCCATTGGAATTGGGGCCTAACGAATCATTAAATCATCCTGTCCTTCGTAGGGCTGTAAAAGTAAGCTTTCTTACTATCTTATCGTGTCCAAACAACTGTGGTTCTCAAATATGATCCAGCCCAGAGATGGGTACAACACAGTCTGCTGCTTCAAACTGAATTCCGCAAGTCCTTGTTTTGCAATGTTTCTCAGCAGTGGTGGCGACACAAGAGGTGTTCCATTGTCTGTGGTGCGTTCCCCCAACCACAGGTAGTATCCTGATCTGTTCCAGATAGCCCCACTTCTTGCAAGGAAACCTTAAGATCGGCCCCATTCTGGTCTCAAGTCTATTGAGGCATCGCCAACACAGCCCAATGATGAGTCAGCTCCAGGTGGTCTATGCACATCCCGGTTCACTACCGATAATGATTATTGGTTGATGCAAGTCTTCTTCCACAAAGGCGACTCTCTTAACCCTCCTTAGATGACGTTTCAAGAGTTGTCGCTTTGGTTAAGAAACTGTCTCTGGATTTAAGACGGTTGGCCAACAGGTATCTATCTGTCCAGACCTAAGACTGTGCTTCACATTGGATACTGGCAGCTACGCTCTTGCAATCTCGCTTACTACGCTACGACGGATGTCTGTGGAGCATTCCCGCTATTAATATACAGGTTTTCCGTTGGGTTGGACGGAGGCATCCTTTGATAAAGCCCGGCAGGAGGTATTTAAAGCTGGATCAAGCTTCTTGGCAATGGTTGACCTTTCCCATACGGGAGCGGCAATAACTCTGCCATGAGTAGCACAGGCAACAATGCCGTCGATCGTAGGGTAAGTGGACGAGCACCCCAATCCCTTGTGCCCAGTGAGTTATGTCAAGATGTTCAGTGGCGTGAAACTACTTTACTCTCATCGTCTTCTCGATGTGGGTCTTATAAGAGGAGCGGTCCAAGGTAACTCCAAGGTGACAGGGTTATCACAGTGCCCAGGGGAGTTCCAGACCAGGTAACTTTAAACTGACTTGCTTCACGGATTGCGTATATGGAATCACACAACCTTTGTCCTTAGTATGGATTGCACGAAAGGTGTTTTCCTCCATAATAAGTATGAGTTTCAGCCAACGCTTTGTAGAAGATCTACTCATTCCACAACTGATGAAGTCGGCCTCTTGGCGCTAAATTCCCACCAAGATCATCTGCCAAAGATAAAATGACAGGCTCCTACACTCCTAGGTTGCGTACGTTGTATATAAATGTTGAAAAGAAGAGGTGCAAGCACACTCCCTTGAGGTAGTTTATTCTTGAGCCTACGCCAGCGGCTCTTCTTCGCTCCGCTGAACAAAGAACATCCTGTTTGCCAGCAGCGCTCGTAAGCTCAGTCAGCGGATGTCCTTGGTGTATTTCCAAGGATCTTATGGAGTAGGCATCTGTGATTAACAGTGGTCGTATGCTGCAGAATGGTCGACGAAACACAGCTTCCCGTACCATAAAAAACCCTTCTCGAAACCTTCCTCAATGTGTTGCAGTATAGGTTTATTACTATGGCTATGTTGGTTGATTTGCCTGGCCGGAACAACCTGCTTGTTCTGCGGTATGAACTGAGTTTTCGTCTAATCCCAAGGTGTGGCGATACGATTGAACGCATGAGGCGTTCAAAGAGCCTGTAGGTATGACTAAGGAGTGATATAGGTCTTTTTGGGATTGGATGGATATTTCCTAGGCTTTAGGAGTGACATAACATAGTGACTTATCCTCCAGATCTTTGGGAACCTGTGGGAAATAATGCTCAATTGTAGAAGCTCAAGACGACCACATTCCTTTGCTACTGGCCAATATTTTTTAGTTGCTCAGTAAGAGATGTTTGTCAAGGCCTACTGCTTTCTGGTTGAACGTTTTAGCATCCAGATCCAATTCGTACCATGTTGAAGGGGCAGTGAAACCAGGGTCAACCACTATACCTCGTATGGTCTAGTTTGTGATCTCTTGGGTTTCTTTGTCTGCACTTGCCCGTTAAAGGCAGTTGGGTGGGCAACTTGGTTAGGGTGTGAATTTTGTGGCTTGCTGTGAGGTTCTGTTGGCTCCCCTCGAGCTTATCGGATGGTAGACCATGCTTTACTTGCTGTTATGGGTCATATCGTGGATTCAATTAAAGTGTGCCAGGATTTGATCTTTCCTCCTGGGAGATCCTCTCCGAAATTCCTCACCTTTAAGTAGGTGTTTCAGCTGAAAAGGGATCAGCTTCAAACATGGTGATATACTCATTGAGATTCTCTGCACACATTCCTGTGAAAGGCCTGTATCATCTGACCGTCCTACAGCCGCTTGGTTTGATTCTCCGGGCAGTCTTGTTCTCTAGTTGTGCAAATTTGTCATAGTTATGGGGTTTTGGAGCAATCTTTTTCTTTTCAACCGTTCTTGATCCTGGTCATCAGTGAATCCTTTCCAGTCTGCTTTCCTGTAGTTAAGCGGCCGTCTTAAAAGGCACTTTGTATATCGGTCTTCACTAACTGCGCATTGAACTTGCTCCCGATGGGTCGATGTTGAGTTTGTTGTAACAGGATCCAGACACTCTTGACCTACAAGGTTAGAGATGTTTTTGCTAACCGAGCTAGATCAAGGGTCTTGTAACCTCTCATTTCCAACGGCACTTTTAGAAATGATGGCGGCAGCTTATAGAGTTCCTTGAAGGAGAGTAGATGTTGACTGTCTCTCCATTCTTCGACAGTTTATCCGTCTTTATTGGTTCATTGTAGCCCCATTGGGTACTGTAGCTGTTGAAGTCGCCAATGAAGAAGTGAAGGTTTGGTACTGGGAATTCCCAGGGTTGATTTTTAGAGAGTGCTCGAAGTCTACTGATGAGGTTTGTAGACAGATGTAACTATGACAGAAGCTAAGCTCAATTGTGAGGACTTCACCATGTTATTATCATCAAGACCTTGATGTTCTGCTTCACTAATCGGTGCTTGTTCTCACAAATATGGCGCTTCCGTATTGTGATGTGGTCTCTCGATGCGATGGCAAGGACCATTCCCGGTATGGGTGTGGCGTGGTTATTGATTCCTCTGTGGGTTTCCTGCAGACATAGGACATCGTCCACATGGAGATTGTTACACAAATCTCACAGCAACTGATGGTACTTTTTGTCACTGGAAAAAACCCTCCACATTCATTGACGCTATAGTCAAGGCAAGACCTTAGAAAGGCCTGCGCTGGGATCCCAGATAGTACCAAGATATGGGTATACTTAAGAAATGATGTTAATAGAAAACAGTAGTTTGGAGTTGTAAGGATTTGTTTCTCGATGCTTCGCTTCGCAGTTTTAAACTTTGCTTCGCTTTGCCGTTTAACAGGGAGAACACAAGACGGTTCTCTACTTCTCCCCCAGTCAGAAAGTCCAATTTATGTTCCCATCCACCCTCCTCCAAGCAGCCCTGGTTGGAGTGTCAATATCATTGATGCACGTTGCCCAAGTTCAACTTCACTACACACATACAACAGCTCACTACTCATGACACCTAGCCATTACACGATGGTTCGAGGATAATGACATTGGACTCATGACCCCCAAAAGCCATCTGAGAATGAAACAAAAAGAATGCTAGATTACAAATTGCACCTTTAATAAATCACATGATAACTGCCCAAAAAATGAAACGGCATGAGTAAATTTAAGCAGCAACAATTTTCTTAATTCATAACTGTACAGTGCATAACATTTATAGAAATAAATTATAGTAAGTCTTACCATCACTTTTCATTTCATCCCGCTGACGAGTTTACTTACTTCCATACTTTCTCATTCCTCCATCTTCTCGTTAACTTCACTATCAACCACTCCTTCCACAATGATTGGAGGAGGACCTTCCATTACAGAGTATTGGGTCTCTGAATACCTACGCTGATTCAGTAACAACCCTTCCATACTCTTTGGCAATCAGAGATCTTCTAAACTCATCTTCCCATCTTCAGCCTTTTGTTGAGATATTACTGGAAGAGTGGTCTGGTTTAGGTACGTTGATGTTGGATGGCCTTATGGTGGCTGAGGACTGATGGAATTGGAGCTATGACTTCTGCTGGGTGATGACTGAGATTGTGGACACATCTGCAATGTGGTACATATGCCAAGAATAATTGCATGATAGGGTTTAAATGCATTAAACTACAACATTCTTGCTAAAGTCATTATTCAATCTTCATAAAACCATGCAACGATATGCCAATTGCTATATTCCTTTCTCTAACCTCCTGTGCCGATAATGTTATTAAACCTTGACAACAACTTTAATGTCATGTTTAACTTCCACCTTTTTGTGCCTGTGTGGAAAGATGCCATACACTCTGTTAAACTCACCACTGATGTCACTGCACAAGGCTAATACTGTAGATGAAAATTTCAGAAAACCTAGGTTTATTTTGAAATCTCGGGAATTTGAGTTGTTGTTTCCAAAAAACAGCACGGAATTTTCCAAATCCTTGTTACCTATTTTTTAGGGACTTATTAGCAATGATAATTAACAAACACCCACTATTATGTAGTAAAGACATAAGGGCGAACATATGTGTGGTAGAAACAACCTTTTGGCACTCTTCAAAGTGTCCCACCCAATTGCAATATATATTTTTCCTTGTTTCTGAGGAAGGAAACTTGAATCCTGTCTGCATATCAATTTTATGCAAGACAGAAATTGGTTGCACTTAAACTAACCCACCACAACGAAACTTGCAGACCAAATGAAATGAACCAAAGTACAAAGTTTCCTAATAACCCAATAACCCCATACCAAGCTTCTATAAACACCAAAAAATTTTATGTCCAACAACTTGCAACAATTACATCAACTGCAAACATACAGCAACTTCTTTGCATGACAAACCACACACACTTGAAATTATCATAGGCCAGTCATTGGGCATTGCCAATCCAATGTGGCAGCACATTTGTGAACAAGAGGCACACCCCATGAGCTGTTAACTTTTGCCACTTTCCTAATGCATTTTAAATGGTACAATTTTTGTTTGACTCTCAAAAAAGTTAGGGGGGCACA
Source organism: Ophioderma brevispina (assembly GCA_023653785.1). Lineage (NCBI taxonomy): Eukaryota > Metazoa > Echinodermata > Ophiuroidea > Amphilepidida > Ophiodermatidae > Ophioderma > Ophioderma brevispina. Next base: position 91,212 of record JAMKCH010004167.1, read on the forward strand.
TGCCCCCAAGTTACACCACTTCAGGAGCAATCAGCTGACAATCAACAGCACGTACAATAAACCCAGGCATAATGAATAACTGATTTACACTAATGGAAGTGAGTGATATTTCAGCTATCATGCAGCTACTGGTTAGTTATTTTTGCCTCCACACTGCAATGCAGTAAAAGTTATGTATGTATAGTCTGGCGCGTTGAGCCAAAAAGTCAGTAAGATCGAGTGCTCATAATATGAAACAACTGAAAAGGCACAGCATGAAAAAGAATCATACTCGTTAAATGGTGCTGTAATGAGGAATAATTAATGTGAAGAAGTATCCATGGTGAAACAATGATTGAATAAAGTGTATTAGTTTGCCACTGACCCTCTGAGGTCTACCTTTTCTTACAGTATCTCTGATCTTGGATTACATGATAAGCCTCGAGTAACCAAATCAAAACAGAATCAATATATCTGTATTAACCATAGAGAGAGACTATTAAACCAAGAGGAGAATCTCGTGTATTATGGCATAGCCCAAGCCCGTTACCGTTTTCTCTCACACACAGCGCGCGTGGTTGTTGCTTGCTTGCGTAAGGCACGACGCGTGTGTCACTGTTGAGGCGCAGCACCCGGCATATAAAAAATCGTGCGTCCACGCGATCTGTTTACCAGGTTGCATTTCCCCAGTGTTCCATGTCTGATCGGGCCGATTTTTCTGCAATAAATTATGCGAAAACCAATCGATGAGAACGATGCTTCTAAAAAGAATTCCAGCATCCCTAAGACAAAAAGTCTTCCGATTGACCCCTGTTAATTTTGCTTAGGGGAGAAAAGAGATATTTGAGTCCGTGAGATAGATGTGGCATCAGTTGCTGTTGTTGTTTTCACTAACTAGTGTGACGAACGTAGAAAAATACTGCGGTCTCATAAATATGCATAAGGACTTTCCCAAAACAAAAAATACGACGATACGTAAAACCAAATATGGTGGTGCCCAAAACTACGTTAATGAAGTGAGTATGCTATTTAATACTTTGGGACCTAGAATTTGGTTCTGCCGTTCGGGGAAATCTTCGGGTCTTGGGTTATAATTACGTCATTGGTATAAAAACCTGAAGCCATTCTAACCATGCCTCCGATTGCCTACATACTCATAATCCAAATGTATTTAATCAACCAATCAGCATGGTAGACCTCAGGGGTAACAATAATTCTATGACCTCTACTGCCCATTATCAAAGTGCGTTTTTGATTGTGGTAGTTTAATTGCCCTATTCTGCAATACATGGCTGTGATTAAGCACTAATTGCGTGTGTGCAATAGCGCTCAGACTTTTTGGGCGTGTCACCACCACTATAGGCGCGCGCCGCACGCGACATTTATGCAGAGAAGACAGGGTGAGCGCTGTTGTAAAGAAGTAAACAACTGTTATATTTAATCAGAATTGTAGTTTTTTGTTTATTGTTTTATTTTATTGTGGGTAATAGGATAGAAATAAAGGGTGTGATGTCCATGGTTATGCCCAATAATGTGTCCTCGGACAGTAGAAAAAACATTGAATAAGGGGTGCGGCTTTCTGACACATTATTCATGTTTTAATTGCCTCGGACACATTATTCTGCATAAAAATGAAAATCTACCCTTTATTTCTTAAGTGAGAGATAGCGATACTGACCCACCAACGGGCCAAAAAGAATGTGGACACTAATTACACATTAATAATTCCTCTTAACAACATTTGACATCCATGTAACGTTTATTTGGATACAGGGGTTTTTACATAATCTGTTAAGTAAACAAGTACAATTAGCTGTTACTATAGCACACTTTACAAACTGGCAAACAAAGAAGGATTATTAGGCCTGGGAAAAGACGATGACTTTACAGCAGATTGGAAAACAGAGGGACAAGAGATAGAAACTGAGTGAGCGTAGATAGAAACAATTTGCATCAATAGAGAGAGAGAGAGTTTCAACTGGATGCAAACTCTAGTCCACACTGGCTTAGTGCAGAACAAGAACAAAAAAAGATCTTGGCAACATAATAAAAAAGATCCTCGTAATGTAAATAAACTTTTAAACTCAATGCTAGCCAGTTCTCCGAGCCTCTCTGTAGTAATAACTGCAAATATAAGAAAGATGTTGTGTCAGGTACCCGTACTCATTCTGTCAAAAGTGGGGCTTGTCGCAATTGCATAACCTCTGCTACAAGGAACTCACAATAATTCTTATAGTCTCTAGGGTTATCAAATTCATAAGAGACAAGGTCGACCAATCGATAGAAATACGATCAAACGAACAAAATTGTTGGTAAAATGGCCCTAATATTAATTTTCCTTACATTATAATGGTTATTTTCTATATATGGTTCAAGGGTATATTTTTTTTGTCAAGTATTGAAAACTGATCCAAATTAGGGAATATTTTAAGGAAATTTTTTTTTTTTTTTAAAAAAAAGAATATGGTTGAAAGGTTACGCCAACCATATTTAGCATTTTTTAAGTAAAAAATGACAAATTAAAGTGAGCCAGAAATTTTTTATTCTCATTGTAAAACTGGTTACACTTTCAGAATCCCTGGATCTAGCACGAGCATAATAAGTTTTAGGGAAAATGGGGAGCATGACTAGGCTTTATTGTTATTTGAAAATGGAAAAAAAGACACCATTTGTTTTCACTATGAAGATAATTTAATTATACTAATCGAACCTTGATTTTTTTCTGGGGGAGGGGGAAAAATTCCCCTTCTTTTGACCCCTGTTGTGTGGACCATTGACTGAACTGAGCACGGTACCCATCAAAAACCCAAGATCCCCAAGGTTCTTACTTCACTTTAAACCCAATCATTGTCATTGTAGGTAAAGTGTGATTGCTTTCTGATTATGCTGAAATAAATGAATAGCCTGGTTTATATCAACAAAACTGCATAAGGGGACAAAATACATGAGGATAGGTGAAAAAAGGCCATGCGATACCACTACAACCTGTGGAAGCTAGCTACCGGGCGGCAACCGTTTCCCATTTCCAATATCTGAGGAGTACTACTACCACCTGATGCAACAGATCCTTGGCGTAGAGGTGATGATTTGAGCCTTGCAGAAGTTTAGTGTGATTATGCATGAGCTTTAAAGAGTTAGCTTGCAGAAAAGAGACGTGAGATATAAAATACAACACATGCATGTAGCCCTTATAATGTGGTCAATGCTTTGCATGACTATGATATTTGGTGAGCAGTTTGTAGGAAATTTTGTCATTGTTAAAGGGACAGGAGATTTTTTTAATATACAAATCTCTCTCAATTTGCACTTGATCAATTGTCAAATACCTATCTAAAACGTTTTGAAGATTTACTGGACAAACAAGTAAAAAAGACCAAAAACCATGTTTTAAACTTGCCTGCTATCGTAATTGTCTCCATAGCAAAGCATGCTTTGAATTTCTGTTGTGCATGACAGGAAATTCTAAATCATCATCTGAATGATCTTATTACTAAACAATGACGTATTCGGCTTATTTACTTCAGGTGTTATCAAAACATTGGTAAGCTTTTAATTTGCAGGAGTATCAAGAGTAAAGGATAAATGTGAAGAATTCAAGTACAGTATTTTATCAAATGAAAAATTTTCAAAAATGGAGGAAAACTACAGTGCTGATCAAATGAATTGCCTTTCAATAAGCATCAAGTGTCAATATGGATAGGTCTCCAACTGACTAACTATCTAGTTTTATCTTTATTAGGTTGCTTTTGGTCTTATCCCTTGTATGGTATATGTTAGGATACCTATACTAAAGTACAAAATTCCCAAATGGCACAAAGTTTACAAGATTGATAAAAAAAAATTCTACAATTTTGAACTTCAATCATAAATACTTCCAACAGTCATATGGCTTTCTAGAAAAGAAATGTACCTCTGCAAGTATGTAAAAATTGATTCAAACCATATTCTAGATTCAGGTGTCTACCAAAAAAAGAGAATCAAAATAGTCCATGTCTCTACCTCTGTGCAGTGATGTCATAACATTTACGCCCGTGTCAAGAAATGCCATATTTGTGCTTGCGTAAAAGTGCCATCGCTTCAAGTCAGCGCGAGCGATTTACTCTTGCAACCAACAAATCTTGCGCTGACGTCACTGCACAGAGGTAGAGACACGGACTATAGCAGCAAAATTGTCACTAATATGTGGATTATGTTATAAAGTACATTTTATCTTAAATATAACACTGAAGATTATGCATTTCAAGTCCAAAAGTTTACCCAAGAACAGGGGAGGGTGGCCAAGAAATCCAAATTTCAGATGTCGCCATTGGTTTAACACGTAAAAGCGAAATCTTGATGAAAAATTCTGAATTTTTTATATGTTGTCATGGAATATTTTCTTATTCCAAAACCGTTGGAGTTGAAGAATCAACTCCACTGGAAGGGTTATTTCTGAATGTTTTTGTATGAATAACGAACAAGGACGAGGTCGTATGTGGGTCATGGAAACACCCATGACCGACCCGCATCAAAGCACCCAAATTGGTTTGTGGTTTGCACTCAGTATTGCTGTAATTTCTTTTGACATTTTTGGTGAGTTGCTATAATGAATGAGGCTTGGCCGCCATCGCCTGCTCAAGATTAGACAATTTCTTTCTCCAGATGGAAAACTTCCTCAGTATTGCATTACTGATGAAGTTCTATAATCCAAAAAACAAAACATACTTTTCAGCATTACATTTCACTGCCAGTCCTAATGAACTTATTTCTAGATTGTATGTTTTGCCTGTGAACATAAACTTGTGTATGTTGTGTATTTTGTCGGCATTTTGTGATGTGTCTATGTCTATCTGCTTACTTGTTTTGTTAGTAAGGAATTAGTAAGCTGCAAGCTTTTAGCAAATAATAGACAGATGATTCCATATGCAAGCAGATTTCTTAACTGTTTAAAATGCTTGCACAACAAGATCTTATGTGAAGTTTGAACTCCCATCTTCCTTACCATCCAAAAATAACATTTGTCCGTTTTCAATATTCCCATTCACAATCATGACCATCGTTTTGCTCTTTCATCCCTTCCTATATATCACTACCTAAAGGATCAACCCCACACATCAAAGCTTTTCTAAACTCTACCTTCTACCTCTCCATTGACACTCTGTAGTACTGTTTGAGAATCTAACACTACACTCTTGGCTAGCAGAGTAGGGGCTCCCACCGTTTCTTGTTCTTCTCCTTTTCTTGTGTAAAAATTCATAAATCTAGAAAAAAGAGAGAAACAAAATTATTCAAACAATGTACATTGGACTTTATCATTTGGCCTTGTCATGAGCAGAATTTCCTGAACATGTAAATATACTTGGCTATGATTCCTGTAGCACTTTTATTTTTGGTATGGGCACCAACAAACATACATTTTAAATACCTTGATCGGTACCAAATGGGTGACCTTTTTACTTGTGAACTGCTATGATAAAGAAGAAATAGCTTTTTTAGACAACGGAGCCACCAAAGCCAAAAATTCTCCTCGCCTAATTAGTGCTAACCCTTGTAATATTTATTACGGACCCTAGCACAGCTGAAATTGTGGTAGTTGGGGTGTGGAAATTGATGTTGGGAATAGAGTTTAATGTCATTGTTAAGTGTTAATTGTAGGGGAATTCCACATCTCACCCCCTAATAGTCCAATTGGTAACAATTCTCACCAGCAGTCCTTTTTACTTTGTACCATGTAGTCTTCAAAGGCTCAAGATAATCCACAGCTTCTGAAGGTGTCAACATGTACATATTGAATTTACTACTTCAGAATGATACTTAGAGGTATTTCAAAACTCTACATAATGAATGATTTGGTGCTTATAGTTTTTGTTTCATTTTTTGCAATTTTTCATACAATTTAATTTTTTTGTTATTTATTTATGTCAAGACTAATCAGGGCATTAACAGTAGTTATCTAATTAGTAACGCTGACGGTTGGGCTCCAAGATATGCACTTAAACCTCCCTTTGAAACTCTGCAAGTCCTGGGTAGTTTGATGCTACATAGCAGGAAGGGCATTCCATAAGCTACAGAGAATGGGAGAAAGGATCTTCTGTGGGAAGGCCAAGTTGACCTTGGACTTTCAGAGCAAGGTCATGAGACCTTACTGAGCGCCTAAGGCGATAGTCAACTGAAGACTCAGGTACAGCTGCTGAGGAGATCTGGTGCTTGCCCATAACATGCGGTGAAAAAGAGTAATTTGTCGAGACTTGACCTAAGATTAGAGCGAACTATGAGCTACTTAAATTTTGATTGGTTTCAACAGTTCTTAAGATCTTTAATCAAAAGTTTTCAAGTGGTACTACAAATGGCAAGCTATATAACATTAAATTAGACATAATTGACTTACCTTTCTTCATTGGAAGTGCCTCTGTTGGGTGTCTGGGTGCATCAGTGTTGCAGGGTCGCAATTTTGTCCTAACTACCCAAATTTGTCCAAATCGGTTGTGGTCTGGCCTGTGGAGTTGAAATCAAGATAAATTATTGGTCTGGCGGGACTAATTGTGAGTCATACAAGCAATCCTTACACACACCTCACCTTTGGATGTAATTTGTAGTATTGAAAGGCCTGAAAAATTAGTTTTTATGAGTTCAAAGATGTCACCAAACAGAGGCATGACAGTAATCCTAAATTTTTTTAAACGTAAAACAGTTCAAAACATTGTTAAATTTTGAATTAATCAACGAACAGGCGGTTCTCGAACCACAAGTCTCGCCTGCTTTCGCGCTTCATTGTAGACAAAAGCAGCACACCAGAGTGTAACTGTGCAGTCCAGGGTGTCCCAAAAGTTTGCAAGCAGATAAACTCCCAATTTCTTAACTAGTTTACTTCCCACGATGTCCTTTGACACAACCACCCTAGGGGCACCACAAACATTTTCCATTGTGGAGATATTAATCTTGCAAGTTGAAATTCCCACCCCCCTCCCTCCCCCCCCCACGAGCATAAAATTCCTTCCAGAGAGTTTAGGAGAGCACCCCTGTTTTGCATTTATATATTCGTTACTCCTGCCTTTTCCTTTTGACACCACCCCATGGCCACAACAATTTTTCCATTTGTGGATGCTTATAATCAGGAGAAGTCCTCAACAAGAGCATAACTCAAATGTTTAGGAGTAGCACCCCCGGGTTTGCAAATTTATAGTATTCTATACCTCTCACTCTTTCCTTTGACACAAACCCTAGGGGTCCCAACATTTTTCCGTTGTGGAGATATTAATTTGGAAAGGTCACCCACATAGCACAGTAGAGACGTTTTATTAGGAGTAGCACCCCGAGTTTTGCATTATATGTATTCTATACTTCTCACTCTTTCATTTGATAGCACCATAGAGGTCACAACATCTTCTTTTGGAGATATTAATCTTGAAATGTCCCCCAACATAATCATAACCAAGATATGGTTAGTAGTAGCACCCCCCCGGGTTTGATTATTGTATTCTATATTTCCCGGCTCTTTCCTTTTTGACAACACCACCCCAGGGGTCCACAACATTTCCATGTAGAGATTATTAATCAAATGAAAAGTCCATGCAAAACCCTTAAAATTACACTATATTTAGTACAAAGATGAAAATTTATTCAATTTTGGCAACACTATTTGTGAAAAATCATGTGACCACTTTTAAATTGGATTCGCCTACGAGGTCCGAAAAGCGGTGAAATGCCAATTTTTGCGTATTTTCATTTTTTCCAAGATGTAACAGCTGGCCAAACCCAAAGACTGACAGACTAGAAATATCATTTCAATGAAACATGGGCACTGATCTAGCTATATTAAATGTTTCATACCTTTGTTGTAGTGTACTCCTGTAGCTCCCCCTTTTTGATAATTCTTCTTGTTTTGTACACCACCAAATCACAACACAGCATATAATGCCAAATAAACGCATGCTAACCTAATTTATTGTAAGGTAACACACTCCTGAAAATCAACTCCCTTTTTGAGGTGTAGTGATTTCAACACTGACCATTGACAACCTGAGAACATTTGGTTGAAATTGACCAAGCCTTTAGCAATTAGTTCAATTTTAAAATAATCAAGAATGCCCCTTTTAAGTGGCCGCGTTCATTTTTTGACCACAATTATGATTCACGCAAAAGTGTTACCATATAGTATCTCAATTAGCGAAGGAATTTTGGCATATCCATGTAAATTTAAGCGATACAGCATTACGCATAGATCAATTGCATCAAAACAGGCCCCCTTTATTGATCCACTTTGCCCTTTGAGACCGCAATTGTGATTCATACAAAAGATGTACCGGCATAGAAGTCTCATGTAGCGAAGGAATTTTGCATAATCCAATGTACAATTTTCAAGTGATACAGCCTTATGCTATTTATTAGATCAATTGGTATCAAAAAATGCCCCTTTTTAAAGACCTATCAGTGGATTTTGCTAAATCAGCAATCGAAAAAATCTCAAAAAAATCATGATTTAGCATGTAACGTAACACTACATGTATCCCAACATCCCCTGCAAAATGATAAGACCAGACCCAACCTAATAAGACAGCATCGGGAGATTTTAGTCATTACTGTCCGAACGGACACTTACTACAACACGTAATTGAATAGAGATCGTATCTTGGAGGCACTGCCGTTATTTCCTATTGCCTTTTCTTTCATTTTACAGCTGGAAAAGGTAACTTATTAGAATTCTACAGACTTAGCCCTTCACTTTGAAGCTATTCCTGCAAATCTCAAACATTTTTCAAATCAATGATAGTGTCTTTAATCGGCCCACATTCCTTTAACCCATATGATTCCCCACAAGATGCTGCATAGTATTCTTTCATGCAGCGAAGGAAATTTTGCCTATCCGATGTACGGTTTCAGAGATAAGTAATTACGCATATTTAAAATTTAGCTCATTTGCATACCTAAGCCGCATGTATCACCCACGTTCAAATGGCAAAAAGATGCGCACCATGATCGGCTTTCATGCGTGAAGGAATTTCCGTATCCCTGTACCAACCTTTCAAAATTATAGCAATTACGCAGTTTTTTTGCATATAAATTAGCTCATTTGGGGGCATACTTATTTTGCCCGACCTACGCCCGAGAAATTCTAATCAGTTCAGAAATCTCCAGCCTGCGTCCATCCACCAAGTTTACCTATCATAACGCCTTTAACTTACGGAACTCTCCAGAAAATTGTACACAGCCTTGCTGAAAATTTTCCGTTTAATTATGCAAATAGAACTTAAATTAATTTGGCATATTTTACTACGCACCAACAACTATCAGGTCGAGAACGTCCGTGGACCCCCTTCTTTCAACCAATTTACATCATCATAGCCCTTACGGAACTCCCGATAATTCGTACACAAGCCCGTGAACACCGACGTCAGGCAGACCAGACAGCATGAACAGACAGACAGACGGACAACCGACAGACAGACATAAATGATTACTAATTCTCCTGCCGAACAACGTTCCGGCGAGCACAAACTGAAGAGAGCCCTAAGGTGAGGTCTAACTCTTATGTCTCAGAGACATAACTGAACATTTTGAGTGAAGTTATTTCAGAGAGAATGGCTGAAGAGTGGGATATTTCAATAATATTTCCCTGCTAGTTTAACAATCCTGTAGACTGACAGTAGTCTAAGAAGTTCAACTTTCAGATCACACCAACAGCCTACTAACAATACTTTTTTTCACCATTCAAACAAATTGTTTTCAATTAAAATTCCTTGTTTTCTGCACATGGTGAGCACAAGTGGAGACTGTGCCACCTCACCCTAATAAGTCAACTGAGGGTGCCAACCTATGGATGTCAGACATGGAGAGTCAGATAGAGTAGGACAATCCAGATAGAGCAGGACAACCATTGCTATAACATAACCCCAATTTAGGACACTTAACGTTTCCCAATTCAGTACATCCCTCAAATAGGTTGCCTAGAGAATTGGGATCCATCTTTCTATATGAGTTTCCACAATAGTGTGCACATAATGTTTTGAGGGTTTATAACAAAAAATGACCTGCTGATTTCAAATCTAATGTGCCAATTTGTCATTTTTTAGCATTTGGGAGATAGGGAAAGGGGAAATTAACAGGGGGTGAATATATGTTTTTTAAAGGTTCTACATGGGGTCAAAAGATGTATATACAGTTCATTGGTTCTGTTTTTTTGTAATCCCATAGGACCAATGAATATTGTATATACATGTTCATTGGTCCTATGGGATTACACAAAAAAACAGATTTGCGACAACCTTTTTTGTGTTTGCACAATACGCCAAAACCTGCTAAAGGTATCGAGGAGTAATAATTTTATAAATTACTCCAATTTGTTTTGCATTGGTTCAATAGGAAAGACTCCATATGTACCCTGCTCCCCTTGTATATATTTACATGATACAAAATTATTTTTAATTTTGGCCTTTGTTGATCAAAAAACGGAATAATAAAACAGCTAAAATATAACATTTTATGTTGCATGTAAATATATGAGCGGGGGTACATATGGAAGTTCTTGCCTCAAATTGTTTGTATGGGAATTGTTTTGTTTTGAACACAAAGGACACAAGTGCTTTTATAATCAGCTCGATAGTTTATTTACAGAGGTGGAATACGGGGCCTTAACTTTTCCCATTAACGTTGCATCAACAGCTACTTTGTGTGAACGAAGAGAAAGAGAAAACCATTGAGGTTCACATTACAACTTAGTTTAGCATTTTGGTTGTAGAGATTAATTTTACAGTGATAGATGTGATAACATATCCCTTCAACAAGGATAGTTTGCTAATTAACCTTTTCAACCTGGGTAGAGTGAGTGAGTATTAAAATTTAATGACAAGTCATCCAATTGTGTCATATCGTGTCATACAGATATAAAAATCTTAAATATTATATATCAATATACGACGCAATATTAAAACATTTCAATCAATTCAAATTACAACAATTATAAAAAGATACACATAATACACTGATGAACCGGATCATCACCCATCCATGTATCAAACAAGATGAACCAATTAACAATTCCAACAATACACATAGAAAACATGCATCTACAAAAAACAGGTTCAAAAGATATACTGATAAATTTATAATTATAATTATACAACCTGGGTAGATTTTGTGAAAGTCATAACACATAAGTCAGTGGCTTTTGAAATGGTAGTCATCTGGAAAGCCATGTACAATTCATACATGATCTCAGTTCAAAACTAGGCTTGAAAGCGTAACACGGTCATACCGTTACATGACCGCTAGGCCCGTATAACGCAAGGAAAATGCGGTAGACGTGTACACATAATGGTAAAAACAGTAAACTTAAATATTTGATTCTGAAAAGGAAAATGCACTGCAAAATTAACTAAATTTAGACTAACAGAGAGTTTTGCTGTCCTAATATGCATATGTAATTGTTGCATGAGCTCAGAAATACATTCCAACTTTCTAAGCAACACACACAAAGTTTTCCCCGTGGACGCTGCCACTGTTATCACATATCATAGCGTTCCCTTTTCGGTGAGAAGCACTGGTCCAGTGTAAAATTCAGACGCGGTTGGACAGCTAAACCGGGCGGGTTTGGCTGCTCGGGCTGAGCCCGGGGGCTGAGTCAGGGTTCTTAAGTTTCGAACGGCACATGGGCTACAGATTCAAACCTGTTCTGGTCTAAATAGTACCTATGTCGTAAGAGGAAATACCAACGTGATAATACAATGTGCCTTTCAAAACCACATGTCACACCGAACAAGCAGAACCTTGTTTTTATTCCTCCTTTTATCCTGGTGGTAGATAATAAACTCAGTCTGTTTCTGTTCTACATGTTGAGAAACATCAGCTCCCACAGTGATTGCTTCGATTTGAGCAAAGATACTACCAAATACTTGCTTGCTCCTAAATACAGAAAATATAAACAGACATTCAATTATACACTCTTCATTTTACACGTACTTTAGATACACCATGTTACTATTGACTCTGATGAGCAAAAGAAGAAATTCCTTGATTTCATCACAGTCCATTCAATGTTTAAGTTCTGTTAATCTTGTATACAAACCACAGACTGCATATAGTACAGAGAAGAGCATGTTGTATCCCATTGTTCTAAACAACATTCAGTGAATTATATAGCATTCAGCAAAGGCATGTGTCGTCTGCTGTCATTGTTTGTGAATGGGGACAAAGGTCAAATGAGGTCACAAGGTCACATGAGGTCACCAACATGTGGATCACTAACCAAGGACCATTGTATCCAAATGTCATGAAAATGCACGCACATATGTGGCAAATGATTTGGGTCAACATTATTACCACAGAGACATACTACCAAAGCAATCCCTATATGCCCTCTTGCAGACGACAAAAAAAGAAGCCAGATGGGTGTGTGAATATCAGGGCATCGTTATGATGTTTCTTTTTGTACTGTCATTAAGCCATTTGATATTTTTACCCCAAAAATGCCAAAAGTGGAAGCCATTACAGGAAATAAGTGTCCATCCACATTGACTGAGCTGATCATCCTGGGTGCTTTAGGAAATTGTGTAAAATTTGCAGATAATATATAGCCAATGACGGTAAGGGGGGGCATTTTACTGATCTCAATAGACCATTTGCACAATCCCGAAATGCTATCATTCGGTGCCCATTTCAATCCGGGAACTTCTACCAGCCTCAAGTCGGCGAAAAAACATACGGTTAGGAGGGTACGAAAATACCCGAAAACTTACGCTATCATGTGACGTTGCACTATAGTTGTGTTAATCGTCCGTCAGGTGACAAGTAGGGCACAGTTACGATTTAAAAATCACGTGTTGTCGTGATTCAATACCAGTGCCTCGATTGTTTTTGTTCCCTATATTCTCTCATTTTTGTAAGATAACTTCACGTGAAAAGTACGTACTTTGTATTGTAACTTTTAGGCACTATCGGCGACTGAGAGTTCCTTACTATCTCTCATCACGTCAGATCTCTTCCGACATAACATCACGCCCATGCCATTTCGTACGAACCAAACAAATTTTTTGGTAAATATGACCTCTGGTACAAGTTCCGGATGGAAATGGGCCCCACGAGATGCAGTTCGGGGATCGTGCAAATGGTCTCATTTAAATAGTTACAAACAACTGCTTCTAAGTTGCTTAAACATACTCTGATTGTTTTAAGAAATTTTAAAGGTGGCAACAAGAGTTTACATATCACAGAAATATTGAAAGCCCGGATTACTCTAAAATGATGTAAGGCTTTCTATCAAATGCAAATGGTCTATTTAAATAGTTAAACAACTGACTTCTAAGTTGCTTAAACATACTCGATTGTTTTTAAGACATTAAAGTGCACAAGGCTTTCACATACACATAATATATGAAGCCCATGATTCTAAAAACTGATTGTAAGGCTTTCTACAATTCCCATCTGAAGGATTAAGCGGAGAATTATTGTGAAATTTTTATTTTCATATTGAGCAAATACAATTCCGCACGTTTTTATATTGATTGAAATACAAGCAAATGAAAAACACCCTTTCTTTTCACTTTTAAGACCTTTTCTGTAGACAAATACAGGGTAAGAAATATATGAGATCTAATCTACAAAATCACTACATTATGAAATTGGATGCCTCAAATTTCTTATTATACCAAATGTACTTGTAGAAAGGGAGTACTCTTCCCTTACTTCCAAGAATGATGTTGTATTTCTCTCCTGGAGGCAGCGGTTTGCCCTGTACGCTGTGATGTGGAAGAGGAGAGGCGTTGTGGTAGGGATAACTCACAGAAGAAAGAATTAGTGCTTGTACCTAGAGGTCCACATTTGTGAGGAAAATAAAGTGTTTGAGATTTCAGTGCAGAGAAAGAAACATATTAAGTGATATTTTTTTTTTTCATGTGAACCTGGTTCATGTTGTAAATACTAAGCTACTCACTAAGGTGGCTCATATTAAGGTCTGTTAATTTATGTCCTTTTAGAATAGAAAAACAAGTAGGTTCTCCAACCAGAGCTGCCCCAAATCATATCAGAAATAAGGAATCTTAACCAAACAGAAAAAGTTGAACCAAAATATGACCTATTTTGATCCAATTTGAACCTTACATGAGCTTTACCCTCATAGGTCTTAAGTTCCACCTTCTTCTAGCCATTATCTTTACCAAGTTTAGTTTGACATTTAAGCAATACTTTGGAAATGGGCCACACTTTAATCTAAATACGTATATACAAACACACAGAAAAACAATGGTTTTTAGCCTTGCTCCGAGCAAGTTCACTCCAGGGCAAGACAATTATTACTTGTAAAAAAAGTACAAGTATAAAAACTTTGTTTTAACACATTACTACGTGGAAAGAGCAACCATATTGTGTTCGAAGTAAGTACTGGAAATGGTGTCTATGGAGGGAATGTTGGCATGGAGAAATGCTGCCACGGCGACTGTTGTACTTCTCTACCATTAGAAACGTAACTCCAATACTTGCCAAAAGACATATGCATGGTCTAGTGACATAGGCTGCATGAGTTCCTGGTGGTTAGTTATGTACAAAATCACAGTTAAAGAACAAACAACCCAAACCTAACATTGAATCCCTTTGCATTATATGCTTAACATATTAAGTCTACACTTCTCTCATTCATGCTGTAAGTCAGAAGAACCAAAATTTTGTCAACATTGAACTGCTTTGAACTCAAAGGTACACAAAATACACTATGTTCTCTTTACCTAAAGGAAATTCTTTTAAGATTTGTTTATGGAACATATGTTTTCCTAATTTTGTGGAAATTATGCTTTATATGCAAATTATTCACAAACAATAGAGATGTATGCTTGCTTGTTTTAGTAAGTTTTGTATTTGTTTTATTTAGTTTTATTATGATTTGTAAGGCCCACTGTGTTGTCTGTAGCATGCCAGATAACTCTTTATTATTATAGATTATAAAAATTCAAGAAAAAGCTATTGAATTAAAACCCTGTTTTTAATAATGCAACCAAACTGTTTTGCTGATCCAAATTTTTATTTTCAATTCACTCTTGCATCCATCAAGTAATACGTGTGAAAAATGGTGGCCCAATTTTAAAGGAAATGTTGAATGATACTATATTTAAAAAGAACCAACAGAAAAAACTTCATTTTTAAGTTGTAAGAATTCTGCGATGTAACTGAAATCCTTGGTAATCACTTAATTACCTGTTTGCACTTCCTACACCAGATCCACATGAGAAATCTTGTCCGTAAATCTGGAATAGGCTATCTAGTTACGTAATGAGGTACATAAATGCTACTGTACATGGACAAAACGCCGAAACTGGTTCACCATTGATGTATCACAGGTTGGACTTGGACAGTGATACGCTGGGCGTAATGTAATGGCAAGAGCTCAATTTAAACAATTAATTGGTACTACAGTCCAGCAAATAAATTGGCCAGCGTGGAACACTGGTACGACGTAGCAATGCGGTAATGCATGGGCATATCTACGCAGATATGGAAATGAGATGCAAGCACAAATGCTGTTGTCTTGCGCTGAACGTTTTATGTAACAAGGAAGGTATTAATAAGCTGGCACAATTCTTCTTGGCAACTTGTAGTATTATAACAATTTACAGCTCCTGTAAATATTGGATAATAGTTACATTTTCAATGTTCATGATCCTTTACTACATGAGTGTGCATTTTTAATTGGAGATGAAATTGAAGTTTCTTTCCATCTAGATCAAACAAGAGCCTCAAGGGACTACTACACTACACACGCTTGACAGAAAACCCTTTGACAAGCGCGTACTTCCTGGTTTTAAAAGGGGGCGGAGCTATCACGGCATATGGCGTATGGGTCGTGGAACCAGCAACAGCAGATTGCACGTCTTGGTTCATCAGGAGGCACAGTGGCATTTTTTCTGCAGTAATTATGCAGAGAACCAGGAAGCATGTTTCTCTTCAAAGGGTTTTACTGTCCCCGAATATTAGTGCTGTTACTAATCCAGCTGACATGTGGTGCTAATGTCAAAGGAGGATTTAACCAATCCCATACTGCATTGCAATGTGCCTGCCTATACTGTAGTGGCTAACCACACACCATACTTAGAGACAAAATGTTCAGAAGTTTCAAGAACCACAAGACTTCATGCTTCGACCTACAAATTCCTTAAAAACTCACATTTTGTAAGGCTAAAGAGTGGGTAAAAGTCAGACTTTTTATTTGTCAAGAACAGGATCTTTGCAGTGATCCGGTGCACCTAATTGAAGTTAATTTTCCAAAACGGTTGCAATGTTGGGATGACCTAATAAATCCTCTGGGCTCATGTATTGTCTTCATTTAGAAACGTTGCTATTGTGAACTAATTGTATACTCTTATTGCAAATAGTCAGATAAGACGATACCAATAAGAAAACTGGAGATCCTCTTATATTTTTTTCTTCAACATGGCACTCTGTTTTGTAAATTTGTCACAGATATTTAGAAGATGGTAAAAATAAAGATTTGCACATTTACCTGAAGCATAATTTCTCTAGAAAGTCTCCAAGTGTTAGATCATGTCTTCTGTAAAACCCATGGTACCCCCAAGGATGAACACAGTGTTTGGAGCCTTGCTTGGAACAATGTGGAATCTTTTGAAAACTGTAGTGCAATATGCTGATGGGAATACAAGTCTAAGAGCAATCCTAGTGCTGGGCCATGTCATTTCTGGACTTTGCCACGGTATGAGTTTATCAGGTGGTAAAAAAAAATGATGATCAACTCCTCAGCAGGTTTAAACAATTCTTTAGGAATTTCGTCCCACCACGACTCTGAAATCAAGCAAGCAGTGGCACGGTGGCTTCTCATTTGTCACTGTGTGTGCGCTGGGAAAAGTAAATGGATGAGGGTCACGAAACCACACCCTTGTCTTACTTGCCGAGTGCAACCGGTCCATTGAATTTCATCATCGTCTTCTGAGTCTGGCTCTGACGATGACTGCTGCTTTTGGACTATGTACGGAAATTTAGCAGACCAAGAATAACCTCTAGGGGAAGGTATTTTCTTACACTTTGAGGCCTTCCCCGTTGATGTCTCCATATAAGGAATGGTGTATTTTTATAATGGGGACACAAGAACAAAGTCAGTGTATTGAGGGCATCTGCAAAGCGAGAGCCTTTTTTGTCACTACCTCCTTGTCCTGTTCTAGTACTGTTCATCTACATCTTCAAAAGCTTCTAGCACAAAACCGAATAGATTTATTTACACAATATTGGGATTAAATGCCTACAAACTTCTTTTTAGTTGCTTCATGGTCAAAGTCCTGTAATAGAACCACTTTAGCCTGGTATTGTCACCTGAGGCATCCCTTCAACTGCATCACTAATCTTATCAGTTTTAAAAACCTACTCTCTGGATGCCGTTTCACTGGTATTCCGATCTGACCTTTCTCAACACCATCGTCCTTTCGATAGTTTAACCTTCGGAGTTCTTCAAAGTGGACTGTTGGTCCGGTACTCCTTTTGACTTTCATTTACTCCCTGATGCTCCTGAATACAGCTTTCATGACGTTGTTTCAGTATCATTCATTCTTCGCTAATTCTTGGATAACCCTCCTCAGAGGCCAAACTACCACTTTCACAGCATCCGCCTCAGAAAGCACAACGAAATCTTCAGTCTTACCGTCTGTTTCATCCACTGATGTCTTTTGTCTGATCTTTTCCAGATGCTTTTTGTCCCAAAATTTCTCATTTTACTCATTTTTTTCTTTATCCCCTGTGTTTGGTTCCCTTCCCTTCCTTTCTTCTTTTTCTGCACTGTCTTTGCTGTCACCTTGCATTAGGGCTAATCTTCACTGATGCTCTCGAGCCAGTACGCGGGGTTGTTATAGAAGTACCACTTGGTGTCTGCATTTCATCGCGTGGATCTGATACCACAGGAGGCATAGCCGACTCATCCATTAAAAAGGATATCTCCAGTCGTGAGTTGTAGATGGCATACAGCATAAACTGCTAGTACTTTCTTCACCTGAAACAAAAAAGAAGAAAAAACATAATAAATGAATTTTGTACAAAGCACAAGGCAATTCTTGGAAACATAGTCTCACCTGCTTTCATGATTAGTATGTTGTGGAGAATCTGAGCTTGACTCAAATTAACCTTGTGACTTAAAGCAAACAGCCAGAATTTTGAAGAGCGCACCTAATTTTCCAAATATTTTGAGATTTTGCCAAGTTATTACTAGGGCTGACCTAAGGTTAGAGCTCGAAATTCTTATGTGTCGCGAACAAATAACTAGAATACTGGAGATCTCCGATAATAATAAGGCTGCTGGAAAACGTCCTTCCCATATGAAAATACCGTGAAAATTGCGCAATGTTACGGTTGTGTGTTGAGGTGGAATATGTGAAGGAGTTCTTGTACCTGGGGTACAGGGTTAGTGGGATGGATGCAAGGCGGGTGTGACAGCTAGGGGGGTAATGGTATGGGTGGGTGAGGTTTGTGGAATGTGGGGAGTTGTTAAATGGGAAAAGATTTATTGCAGATGAAAGGAATGGTGTATAAGGTTGTGTAAGATAGATGATGTTGTATGGGAGTGAGACATGGGGTCTTGAGCAAAAAAGAGATTTTGAGAAGGACAGAGAGAGCAATGATGAGAGTGATGTGTGGTGTGAAGTTGATGGATAGGATGAAGACTGAGGACTTGATGCAGGTGTTGGGTTTGCAAGAAGTGGTGGACCGGTTAGCAATGGCGAATGGTGTACGTTGGTATGGGCATGTACAGAGGAAGGATGACGAGCATGTTTTAAGAAGGGCTTTTGAATTCGAGGTGGGTGCTTTGAGGAGGGAACGACCAAAGAAGACATGGGCGAAGCAAGTGGAGGAGGAGAGTAGAAGGGTTGGGTTGAGGATGGATGTACTTAATCAAGTTAAGTGGAAGGAGGGAGTAAGGACAATTGCTACGAGTGTGAGGCAAATCCAGCCACCCCCGTTTTACGGGGACAAAACCGGATTTAAAACTTTGGATTGACTACTTACTACTTCTAATCAGACATATTGTAAATCCCAAAAGCCTGTCATAAAAATGTTAACACACCACAGATATAAGAACACACATGAAGAATTAATAATCTCATCCTTCTGGATAAACACAATTAAACAGTAATATGTAAACTTTTTCTAAAAGGAAAAAAAACTGTTTTCAATAGTAGTAGTTGTTTCTGAGGTTGGTTTTATCACCAGGGTCTTGCTGAAGACAATGTGTTGAGAACTTAGGCAATTTACCTCATTTGGCTCACTCCATGTGAGGACAAATGTGGTCCCAGTGATAAAGGGCCGACTGCAAATCTGAAGCTTGTGGGTTTGGTTCCCACTGTGTAGTGCAGCCAATGTGTAGTGTATTTGGACGGGCAAGGCACTTTGCCTCACTTGCCTCTCTTCATTCAAGGTTGAAATGAGGAGCTATTGGGAAAACAGTCCGGTGAACATTACCCAAAATGTATGATTAAGCCTAAAGCATCAAATGCCATTTTTGTATAGACCAATACGATATCTGGATTATTTGATGAGCAATGGTGTGATCAATTAATCCTCAAACCAGAAAAAGACAATTGAATTATTATAAATGTCAATATCCATTTACCTTTCTTAATTCTTGTAGTGTCCCTCCCCTCAGCATAATGGAACAACCAAGGTATGCTGGGCATCCATCAAAAAACATCAATGTCTTGGTGAAACCTAACACAAAAGGAGAAGAAAAGTAGTCAAATGTTAAATCGTATAAATGCCAACAGATAGTAGTTGGTAACTGCACACTAAATTGAGTTATTTCCTACTTTCTAAGTCACTGTCATCAGCAAAAACATAATTAAGGACATTTAATTAAAATGTTACATTATGGCCCATGGTTGACCTTGCACAAGAGTCTGCACAGAGTGTTTGGTGGTTTCTAGGCAACATTGACCTGCTGATTCCAAGTCTCAATGATACCGTCTTCGTCATCCTTGAGCATTTTTGAGATAGGGAAGGGTAAATTAACTGGGGTAAAATTGTAACCTTTTCATACAGGGTTAAAAGGTGCATAGATATGTTCCTCTGGTCCTAAGGATCAAAAAAGATACAGGTATTACATAATAATAATAATAATATTAATGTGTATTTTTAACGCACGACATATCCACGTAAACGTGCTCAAGGCACCATGAAAGGCGCTCAGCACATCAGAGAAACCATAATACCAGAAAAGATTTATGACAAGAAGCTCGATTCTAGAAGCAGGAAGAAACCGGAGTACCCGGAGAAAACCTGCGGGAACGAGTATGGATCGAGAACCCAAATTCACATAAAGCCACCGTTAACTAGCCCCAACCGGGGATCGAACCCAGGACCTCATTGGTGAAAGGCGAGGGAAGATACGCTACGCCAACCCGTTCCCCCATAACCTAGAAACCATCAAAACATTTTGTGCAGACTTTTGTGCAAGGTCATATGCAAGGTCCTGTAAGTTTACCGCTGGACTATTCGTACCATTTGGTAGTTCATATCGATGCTGATGAAATGAAAGACATTTGCCCAAAGTGGCTTGGGTCACTTGATCTATGGAAGAGATGAGACTGCCCTCTGTACACCGACTGATCCGTGCCATCACGCTCTGAAAATACACATTATCAAGTGTTACTTGTCCTAAAGCGGCACTGGCACATTTTCACAAAATATTTTAATTTCTTCAATTTGCTTGCAAATGATAGTCTAGGCCATTGGAAGAATAGAGATGTATTTTACACATAAAATAACATACCCCAAAATGGAGAGGGACATTAATAAGAGGCTAAAGACATCCAGGTAGATGTAGACATATCCACCAACCCTACCCATCTCACTCTCACACACATACACACACACACACACATACACACACATGCACACACACACAATAAACCCAATAGGGACCATTACATTTATCATGCATATTTTTCATTCATGCACGTATGACACAACTTACAAACTTACAAGTGGTATTATATATTAATGCTACTCGATTCTGATAGCACTTGTAATTGATGTCAAGTTGAAGTCATGCTTACATATAAACGCGTAAAACCTAACAGTCCCCGACGACTTGCTGTTTACTTACTGGTTTAACATTAAGTACTACTGTAATATCATTGGCAAGGAGAAGATCTTGTGCAAGTCTGGCAACTGTCTTCTCAACCACCAGAATATTGGGACTCAAAGCAACCATCTTGGCTACACAGTTCTTCAGATATTCATGTTCCTGAATGAAGAATCCAAAATAAAATATTATGCAAGGAATTTTATGGCATTATTTTGATAAATATTTTTGAAAGAAAGGAAATAATAACATACATATCATTCTCTATATTGTAAGTATTGTTTCAGTACATGCACAAGTAGTTATTACAGTTGTGTCTTTTCAAAGTCAAGGGGTCAAACTTTCACCGTCCTCAGAAGAACACACACATAATTAAGTGTATTAAATATATTATGCTAGTGTAATCAAGGTTTAAAGATCCTATCCAAACGATGGTACACTTAACCAATTCTCTCCTCCAAGGTCTAACAACTTTCTTACATTATCTCTGATTGGCTTGTTACATGATAAGTTACCTCTAAGTAACCAATCACAATAGACCTTCCATACATCTATGCATGCACCTTAAGGTTTCCTTACCATGTCTCTGATTGTCTAAATGCATCATACAACCCTATATATAACCAATCAAATCAGCTCGTAGTGCACAAGGGGTTACTTTCATTTTTCCATACTGCTATGCCAGCAAAGCTTTGTGGCATTTGTAAGTCTAGTGAATTGAATCCGGTATAAACGAGGCCTATGGGCTGTTCCTGGTTAACTTCTTTAGAATGGGCACAAACACACTTACTTTTGCTGATTACCAATAATAAAAAAGAGCGAGTTGGCGGATACTGTTTCGCACCTACCAAGGTCAAAATTCCATATTAATAAACATGTTAGAACTGAGCACTACTACTGTGTTAAAACATCACACTCGTCATAGCAACTATGAACATACTATCGCCAACACTATTTTGGAAGCCATATTGAAAATCTACAAAGATCATCATGGCTAATCTTTGTGACGGTAACATTTCTGAACAAACCACATGCCTGACAATGTTCTTGGATGTCTAAGGATCATTTTTTAACCGAGGGTCCCCTGGCAAATTCAACAAGAAAGTGCATTTTTCCATGGGCAGTAACATTTAAGCATCCACCAGTGAGCTTGTTGAATCAAGATGGCCGTCGGTACTCTAGCCTTATTTATCTATCTCTATGGGTATAAAGTTCAACTGGCAAGTTCATGTCTTTATTTCTGCCAAATGCATTACAATGTCCATGTCTCTTGCAACTGTTTAGAATTTCTTTCCTGCATAATTTTGGCAAATAGGAAGCCAAAATTAAGCAATTCTGATAGAGAATACACTTAGCAATTCTCATAAAGAATACACTTTTTAATTTGTTTAATACTATTCAAAGGTCATGAATGTGTGTGTTCTTGTGACACAAATATTGTTTTTAATGGTTACCTGTAATATAATAGGTTCAAGAGATGAAAACTTATTTTCAACTCTCTGATGTTCCACTGCTGCTTGCAACAGAAGTATCTTAGGGTTGCCTAAACTTCTGGCCATCTGAAAATTTAAATAACATTGCAACAATTAGTCATCTTTTCCATTTAAACTCCAACTAAAGTTTTGACTTATTTGACTTAACAACCCTGTTTTAGAAATATAACAGCTAACACCTTAAAAACCACTCAGCTAGCAGAGAGCAATGTCTTTATTTTGATGCTTGACATTTTGACCCTAAAGTTAGGTCAAAGGTTATTTTGCAAATTTAATGTAGGATCTCTGAAAGGGTCAATCTATCAAACAAAGTTCATGATCCTTGCACCTATGGTTCTTGAGATATTGTGCACAAGAGCCTGAATGGAAAAATATCATGCACCTTGAGATTAGGTTAGTGGTTAATCTCTTGCAAACTTGAGAGGGTCATCTATAAAATAAGTTTTATGATCTTTACATCTATGGTTTTTTGTGATACCGCATGAAATAAATTGCAGAACACAGGTGCAGATAGTTCCACATAAGGACACAAACACAGATTAACCTTTGACTTGAAAATTATGTCAAAGGTCATTCTCTTGAAAATTCAATGTAGATACAGTCATCTATCAATAAAGTGCACATATGGTTCTTGAGATATCACACAAGAAATTCCGGACACATTGGGAGAGAGAGACACGCACACGCATGCACGCACGCACACATGTTCATGACAATTACATCTCTGTGGAAATTGAGCAATAGAAGGTGCTGTAACACGGAAGTCATAACCTTCATAGGCCTATAGAGCAAATATTCTTGCCATGGACTATTCAGATTTTTACAGTGTGGTAGCTCTTGCATGGCCTACTTAAATCAGTCATCAAAATTGTCTCATCACTGCTTAAAATTGTTTACAAAATAAAACGTGATAAACCAATGTGAGCTTCTATGTGGTGAACCAATCACGAGGAAGTATTCATGACAATGGTCTTTGGGATAACACAAAAAATAGTCTTAACAACAACTACCAAATTTGTAAATATAACATAAATAATTATTGATATTTTCTAAAGGAAGGCAGAGAACATTTTCAACAAGTATATACCTTCTTATGAGCCACATGTTTTGTACATATAGCCCCATGTACAAGATAGCAGTCACCCTTGTTGCCGCCTGGCACTTTTTTGATGTGGACATATTGACGGATATCCATATCATCTCCTTGTCTCACGTCAGGCTTTACCTGCAATATCAACAACATTCATTAACACCATTACAACTTACAATTATTGTCAGCCTTAACAAGAATGCATTACCATTTTTTGCTTCATTCTGTGTGTTTAAAATAATCTAAACAAACTAGAGGCAATTGGCAATTTAAAAAAAAGTATAGTGTAATATTTTGCTTAAAGGGATAAGCAGCGATCTTGCGAGAGAATCGAAAAATGTGGAAATGTATTTTTTTAGCTTACAAAACAAAGATAAGTATGTATAATTCCATATAACTACTTTAATGTTGGAAGGAAAACACAAAATAGTGAAAAATGAAGTATTTCAGGAAATCTGTCATACCGTCTCCCGCAAATAGACATACAGCTATGGCGTCTCACAATTTACACTAAACAGCTGATTGCAGTTTACACCAGTATACAGAATAAATAAAGATAAATAATATTTGTGTTTGGGGTCAAACTATACAGGTCATGTGCACAATATTACGCTTATAAATCTGAGATATTCACAGGGAAAGGCTTTTGTGATCTCAAGTCGGAAATTCGATACGCCGTATTATAGAAATATAGAATCAGATAAAAAGTACTGCTTTGTCTTTAATACAAGGATTTCAAGCCAACCACTTGGGTTATGTTAGCACATCCATGCCAGTCACAAAAATACCAAAATACAAATTTTGATGATTTTTTGGATGTTTCGAATGAGCAAATCGCTGCTTATCCCTTTAAGTCAAACAAATCAAATATGCAATTACCATTGTGATTTTACACCCCTCAAAAAATCTGGTCTGGCACCCTCTGGCTGAATTGTGTTGAAAGAAAGAGTAAAAAGGAAGGCCAAGTCTAAGTTAAAAGCTAAAAAAATATTAAAACTGCAACTTTTGTGCTGGAAATAACTTTTGATATAAACCAACAATCTATTGAGATCAGAAGTCTCCGAGGCTTTCTGCTGAGTACTTATAGTGATTATTTGAACCCCTTTCCCACAGGAATCTTTGGACTAGAACCCTAGTTTGAGAGGAGCTCACAACTCATCATACACTTCAAGCTCCAGTAGCTCACAATTTCCCTGGTTACCACATTATTTTCCTGAGTGAATGGAATGCAGAAGTGTAGAGTTCCAAGAAAAAAAAATTGATGTTTTAATCTGGGCAATTTTGTACATAAATGAATGGCAGTGTATTTTGGTGGTGTACAACTTTGTAAAGTTTTAAACATTTATTAACATTTAGTAAGGAAACATTTCTGGGCCTTAAATTACACTGGGTAATGAGAAAAATATGAACTTTCTTCTGATACCAAAATCTCAATTTAGTTGGAGTAATGTGGGGGGGGGGATGAGGTTATCGATCAGGTCACCCAACTTTAGATACTATCTTTTCAGTGCATATTTGGCATTTTGGTGCACAATGTGTGACTTTCTTTCACTTTTGCACAAGGCAATAGAAACAAATTGTTCCATGAACACATAGTATTATACTCTTTGTCAAAGTACCTTTTACAAGATGAGCGTACTTTAAGCCAGGGCTTGAAATAACAATTTCAGATCCAGGAGCAATTTTTGGTGTTTATAACATTTTATTGCCCCTGGTCTATACAAATGTACACAGTTTTGTTTCAGAACCAGGGGCATTTTGCCTTTTAGCAGGGGTAAATTTGCCCCTTGCCCCTGCTTATTTCAAGCCTTGCTTTAAGCATGATATGCATAAATGTGATCATGCGATCGACTGCTAAGTCCCGCCCCTTCTGGATGTCGTGTGCACGTATGTCTTGTAAAAGGTATTTTGATAAATAGCATAACAATGAATTGGTGCTGTCCCATGACTACTCATGCACTGTCATGTGCTCACTCCTTAATCATGCAAATTCTTTACTATGCGAGCACGAGTCTAGTGGAAGTAAGTTTGTGGAGTTTCCCATGTGTTCAATAGAAGATAGTCATACAATCATGCTCAGCATGGTAGTAGTAGTAGTAGTAGTAGTAGTAGTAGCAGTAAAACCAAAGTTTTAAATCCAGTTTTGTCCCCGTGATTTAACGGGGGTGGCCGGATTCACCTCACACTCGCAGCAACCACCCTTACTCCCTCCTTCCACTTCACCCGATTTAATGCATCCTCCACACTCAAACCAACACTCCTACTCTCCTCCTCCACTTGCTTCCTCCAAGTCTTCTTTGGCCCTCCTCTCTTCCTCAAACCTCCCACCTCAAACTCAAAAGCCTCCTCCTCAAACCTCCCACCTCAAACTCAAAAGCCCTCCTTAAAACATGCCCATCATGGTAGGTCTGAAAACCCTTAAAATGAGGATTTATTTTTGGAACAGAGTATAGCTAAATATTCTATCACTTTATGCATAATTTTATCTGATGGTCCCCATTGGCAACAATTAACAACTCACACTGTGACAATCAGAATGTTTACTTACAATTGTACAAATTCTATTAGCCAATGACATAATAGTGTCTCCCCAACTGTGCTCCAATCCCTCAGCCTCCAGCTGCTGCTCCAATATGCAAATGAGCTGTCTAGAGGTCGCCAAGCGAAGGCGTTCAAACGCTTCTTGTTCCCCATTGTTTGGATTGAGATTCTCCTGGTCCAACCAGCCTCGAATTACATTGTTTTGGCCAATGGGTTGTGCTGGTCCTATGCTAATGAGTGGAAGGACACCTGAAGTTACAGAAAAAAGAAAAAAATGGTAAATCATTACTATGATCATTTCATTTTGCTGGGGCCTTATGTTACCAAAGAATATCATTCAGATCACAATTTTTACAAGAATAATTTGGGTCAGTAATTTTCATACTTAACAGAATATCGATCAAAGGACATTGCCGGATAAGGAACGAAGGACGCCCTATATAGTTTTCATTAGAACGGATGAACTTGAAACTTTTGCATCACAAAGTGACATGCTCAAAGTTTACCTTTTGCTTGTTTTCAAAAAATCCTACTTTACATAAATTCCCAAAAGTCGGTTTTATGTAAAGTTATAATACAGGCTTCAATGGGTAATTGGAATTTCCACATTTGAACCCCCCAAGAACCACAATGCCGCTTTGCAATTGTGATTTTATTAGCTCATAGTTAAAGGTGTGTGTTCCGATCGTCTTTGGGACCCCCTGATTTACACGGAAGTAGTATCAATTTTGATATGAGATGAAAGGCCGTATTTTTCTTATTGTCGTCCTGAAATTTGAGCCCTCAAATCCATTTCATTCCCAAGATATAAACAAAAAAATGCCGTTTTAGTGGTTAACCATCAATATTAGCACAGTATTGAATAGGGCTTTGCAATATGCATTATTGCGTCTACCATCAAAACCGCAAGGTTGTTTTCCCACGGTACTTGATGGGGTGTATGTGCTAGGCTCTCATATCAAGTAGAGAACACAATACACAAAATCGGAACAAGCCCTTTAACTGGTTCATGATATAAATAGCACGGTCATGGGCCATTGTGTTGTATTTCAGAGTCTGCTTGGTGTGAAGACGGTTATCGAAAACCTGTTATTTTCACGAACGCCATCATAGTGAATTGATTATATAGCATACACTTAGAGTATTAAATATAAATAACATTTTAAAACAATTATTTTTTGGTTAAAACATGCTAAAATTGGATTGATAACGAAATAATTTGTCGCAATTTAAATTTAACATATTTAAAAACACTTTGTCTATTGACGAGCGTTAACCAAACTCCAAATGGGTTGTATTGATTGCTCTGGCCATTAACCTTTGAGTAACTAATCGGTTAACTAATAGTTGCGAATAGGTTGACTGATCAGTGCTTTGCAAAACACGAAGCAAATATATGGGGAGTGTTTTGGTTTATCCTTGGAGTAAGATTTGAATGAAAGAAATCAACCAAGCTTATACAGAATAATTAACCCTATTCATCCTTAAACATGTCTATATTGATTATTTCGGGCAGAAATTGCATGAAGGAGTTATCAGTGATTTACACCATACAGTACATGTATTTAGCCATTTGAGTGCATTTGAATAGGGTTGAAGATATGAAGAAAACAAAATCAACAAATCTTGAACGATGACCGTCGCTGTTATAGTATATTCTAAATTATTTACGTATCTTTATGTGTATTGGGTGATGTCGACATTTGTGGAAGCAGCATTTGATTTCAAATGTAAATGACGGCGTGGATGGGGAGCTTCTGCAACTTTGATCTTAAGAGGTTAAAGCTGACTTATTACCTTTTTTTGGGGGGGGGGGGTGAGGTACCCTCTATATTCAACCAGTGTTGGTCAGGTCATCTTAAATGTTCATGGGGTAGGTTTTTGTTGTTTGTTTTCATTTTTGTCTCCTTGCATTACCTTCAAGGAATTGCAGTTCTGCAAATAAATTTTAAAATGACAGTATGAAAATCAAATATCTGAATTATATCATATATATATTTGCTGTTGTAAAAATAATAAAGGTCCACTTATGAGAAAATGTTTGATGTAAAAGACCCATCAATTTTTAAAGTTCATTTACAGGTAGCGTACAACTCTATATTTCTATATACATACGTTGCATAGTTTGACACCATAGAATTTGTATCTTAAGTTTACCATCAGTATATATACAGATCGCGCCGCTGTATCTAATTGTCAGGAAACTGTATTTCTAGAACCATTATCGTGACCCGCGTGTTCAGTTGTGATCCCATCTTCCGAGTGTGCATATTATTAAAAATAACAAGCTCTACAGCTGTTATTAAAAATAACACCCCAGTAGCCTTCGCGAACCCGATTCGTAGTAGATAACACACAGGAAAACAATAGATAACGACAAAAGACGCTAGCACGAGAAGTGTATGAAAGAAATAAGGTCTATCTTGGCATCACTAACAAGCTTCATAACAAAGGGCAGCTATGCAACATCTTCCTGTTTCTTATACAAGTAATAAATGGTCATTGAAATGGAGGCATGCTCTAAGTTTTGCTTTTTTCAGAGAGCATGCCCCTGAAGTTTCTCAGACTTTTCTCATTTTGTCTTGATACAAGTATATTTTGGGGATAAAAAACACCTTGTGTACATGATAAAGTAGTTGTAAAACACCAACTCAAAATTGATGGTGAATTATAACACTGATGATTATAGAGGGCCTCCTTCTCTCCTTAACTGGCGATGTCCTTTGTGATTGATTACCATTAATAGACTTCAAACCAGCTACCAGACTATTTCATAAAAAATACAGCAAGTAAACTTGTGTGATCCCCTGGAAAGATGGCAGTATGGAACATGACCTTTGACCTTGGTCCATGACCTTTGACATCATCCACATATGAAGGAACCCCTATTGCACCTTAACCCAAAGTCTGGTTTGAATCGGGCTTAAACTTTTCAACGGAGACCTGAAAAAACAAACGAAAAATCTAACCAAAACGGAACACAAAAATTTATACCGTAAGCAATATGGTAAGTAAGAAGATTTTACTTCAAAATAGGGTGGGCTTATACCCGGGGAGGAGGCTAGAACTTGGGAGAAAATATCAGATTACAAATTGCAATACAGTTCAAAAGCATTATTATTCACCAGGTGACACTTAATGTACACTTTATTTGTAAGCAGTATTAAAAAATTCTAGTAAAAGTTTTATTTTCCCATCACATTCCTCAAAAGTACATCAATAAGCAAAACAATAATCCCAATGCATCACAAGTTGTAAAAGATTTGTTCATAATACACAGCCCGCCATCTTTTTGGCAATTTTCAATTATACTTCGCCACATTAATGACTGACAGTGCAGCGCCAAGAGGAGTTTACCTGTTGAAATCTTACAATTTTTTTTAGAAGAACCCACTCAACTGATTGCCATAAGTAAGTTAAAAGATATCGTGGCATCCTAAAGAACACACGTTCTAAGAATTGAAAATATTATATAGTTATAATTGGAAAAAAAAACGAAAGAAAAGTGTTTTTTCATGCAAATTTTAAAACCAATAACTTTGAAGTAAACCGGGTCACCAATTTTAACTTCCTGGTCACAAACACATATTCTTAAGTGTTTCAAATGGTGTTTAACCGAAACCTATCAAAAACAATTTCTACAATTGACCAATTTTTTGAATGTCTGATTCGCAAGGCCTTTATATAAGTACTTGCAAGCTTTTCCGTTCATTACACGGATGGGCGAGGCCGGGCGGAGTCGAAGATCATAACATGCATCGTAAATTTTACCTGTGGCGTTCGCTTTCATACTGGTGATTGAGTATGCATACTGAAGCCTTGGAAGCGTGCGGGACAGTATAATGATCAAATACACGCGACGGTTTAAAAACCTTGCATTGGGGCCCTACTTTGATGGCTCAATAGAATAGTTCAAAGTTTAGATTGATTGTGTTTGGCGTTTTTAACTGCCATGTTGTTTCGTGAATGCTACAATACCACCTGGCTTATAACCGAGTGTATGCTAGTCCTGTATTTTCTTTTAAAAAGTGGGGGAAGGGCTTATACGCCGAGGTGGGCTTATACCCGAGTGGTTACGTTACACATAATACATATCGTAAAAATCCCCCTGCTGCTTTTCATGCCGGGGGATAAAAGGAGATTGATAAATCATCGTAACTAAAGTATCAGAGTATCCATTAAAAGGTATATGAAGAGTTTGTTTTAAATCCAATTAAAGGGATATAAAAAAATCACTTGATTGTGTAATTAGGCAAATAAAAGAAAATGTGAAAAAGCAAATGCGAAATGCACTTATTTCTTTTTGTTTTTAGAAAAAGCTAATGCGAAAGCGGGGGATTGTTTAAAAATATTTTTTATTGCATTTTGACACTTTTTTCATTTTTGCTGCTTCGCGGCCGAATTTTCATCTTTTCAAAAAGTTACTACGGAAAGTACGGTGTTGAAAGTTGTAACACGAGATGATGCCAGGATGGTGAGGTACATATGTAAATAGTCTCATATTACTCGCTGTTGTTTTAATCATGCCACTGCGGACGCTAGCTGACTACCATCATTCCTGTTCACTCAATCGGACGCTCTAAATGCCTACAGTTGATACTAG
The DNA here is from genome assembly GCA_023653785.1 of Ophioderma brevispina. Lineage (NCBI taxonomy): Eukaryota > Metazoa > Echinodermata > Ophiuroidea > Amphilepidida > Ophiodermatidae > Ophioderma > Ophioderma brevispina. Next base: position 121,952 of record JAMKCH010004167.1, read on the forward strand.
CGTGTATGGTGGTTCAAGAAATTTAAAGATGAAGAAAATATTTAAAATATGTTTCACAAGAAGCGCATAGCAATCGGGAATCATTTCTTGATTCGTATATGAATTTTTTTTTTCCAACGCACTAAATAGATCTGGTCTGGACCCTCTGGCCGAAAAGTGTTTGTGGAAAAGGGTAAAAAGAGTGACGGTTAAATTAAAAATGAAAAATAGTAGAACTGGAACTTCCTGGGCTATATTTTGTGCTTATAAAATTATTTTAAAGAAAAATCAGCACATGTCAAGAAAAAAAGGTGTGTGAGGGCTTACTACAGGTGTAAGTAATTACAGTACTAATTTTCAGTGGCGGCACCAGAAACTCTTTTTCTGGGGGGCAAACGGGGGGCAAAGTGAAATTCTGGGGGGGGGGCCCCCAAAAGTGAAATTCTGGGGGGGGGCAAAATTCAAAAATTTGGGATTTTAAACCAATTTTGGCCCCCCAAATCTGATTTTCGTCAAAATTTGGCGATTTGGAGGCCCCCAAATCGCAAAATTTGGCCAAAAGTCACCCTCATTTTTCTTTCAGCCAGGGAGGCAAATGGGGGGGGGGGTTTCAGAGGGGATCGGAAATCATTGTTTCTTCATGCTTCAGTAGATCGAAAAATCCGTGGTCAACTTAGGATTCTGCTTGCTGAATGGGATGGAGAGGTCTAGTTAGTGGGGGGGGTCCAATGGGAATGGCATAATTTAAGCAACTGAGAGAGAATGAGAAATTTACGTTTAATTAGGGCGTTTGTACATAAACCAATGGCAATTAATTTGGTGGTGTGCAACCCATATACTACACATTAGAAATTGAACCACTAGACTTATGCGCAGCTCTCGATAAGTACAAGGGAATGTTTGTTGTGCGGAACTATGATTACAATGTTTTTTGTTTTTTTTTTTTTTTTTTTTATGCGATTCAGTGGTCTTCGGGTTAAACACAGAATAGTTTTTTCTGCTTATGTTTCAATAGATTTAGCCAAATCTTTAATTTCCACCATGCACATCCCCTCATTCGATGTCCCATACCTTCGGAAAAAGTACTAGAGGTGGAAATGAGGGGTTGAAAAGATTAAATAACAAACATGACCCTGATCATCACTGTATACATTGCCTGGGTATAAGGTATACAAGTGACTATGAAAAGGACACATAGATACATGATCCGGATCCAGGGGTTCTTAGTATAAAACGGCCTCTACAGGAGACGCGCCGCTGGAGGTCGCAAAATCAGCCGTATTGGTATAAACTATGACCCTTTTTTCACACTGGTATAATTATGACCTTTGTTTTCACAATAATGGGATTATCGGTGTGATTTGATGTTGTTGTATAATTTTTTTCTGGTACGCATCCGTGATGGTGTAGTCAGCTATACGCAGAATTCGAAATCGTATTGATTTTGCAAACTTTTTTAGTCAATCATAAGAGCATAATCTCGGTTTGTTAACGTCTGCCGCTGGTTTCATGGGACTTTCGTCGTGGCCTTCAAAATTGCACACCAAGTCGCGAACCAAAGACACGCTGGGTATTTGACCGGGGTATTGATTTTTGGCGGTTTCGCTGTTACGAAAGGAAATTCTGGCAGACATGAAAATTTGGTATAAATAGGCCCGAAATATGGGTATTATATTTTTTTTTTGCAAGAAGGAGAGTTATAAGTTTGGGTCCACTTTTTGAGTCGGTATAAATATGGGTCATTATATTGCAAGAAGAAGGAGAGGTATAAGTTTGGGTCCACTTCTTGAGTCCTGGAGGCAAGTCCCTACCCAAACAAAATTGAAGATGATACCCCGGGAGTTCGCAAGTTTGGTTTTGGGTAGGGATGTGCCTCTGAGAGCCTGAAAGTAGGACCCATATCTAGACCAATTTTTGCCAAAAAGGGACCCATAGCTATACCAAACCAGAGCAATTTTTTGCCTCAATTTAACCCAAATTTGCCATTTTTTCTTCACAAATTACCATTTAAGCAATTTGGAACATTTTGGCCTCAGTATGGAGGGGATTGGATATTTTTCCAACAATTTTGAGAAAATGTTGGCTTCCGATTGGAGGAAAATGGAACTATTTTTCCAACAAATTGATGAGGGGGGGGGGGGGGGTGGGGGGGGGGGGGGGTTGACTGGCATACATGTACATAGACCTCTTGTTACATGTATTTTATAAACCTTATTGATATCACAGTCGTAAGTTTCTCCAATCAATCAATAACAATAATCAATTCAATAATTCATAATTTATTTTTGTTCATCACAAAATACATCAAATGCAATATGATGATAAATTAATAGGAGTAAATTGAGAATTGAACAAATAACAGTGAGATTGAGAGAGAACTCTCATGAATACATGTACGTGAAAATTAAAATGCATCATGGGGGAAAAAAACAAGTTGGTCTCAGAAGAAATATGTGCAAAAGGCAATTGAAATGCGAAATGACAGGATTTTTTGAAAAATTTCTGTTTATGCAGTTTTTTGTGTCTTTTTTTTCATTGTTGGCTGCTTTGCAGCCAAATTTTAATGATTTTCTGAATTAAATAAAATTTTTAAAGTGAGGGGGGGCAAAACCTATACAAAAACATAATGACGCGAAAGAACAATTTACAACAAAATGGGTTGCAGTCTTCTGAAACAAGCTTGTTTTTTCATTGCCTTAAGAGTGTATATTTAAACTGAAGTACTATATTGGCTATGCATAAAAAGAAATGTATCATGTAAAAAAAAGCAGTGATTCTCAAAAGACCTGCTGTACCGTGTTTGTGAATGAGGTCACTAGGGTGCAGTGACCTCTCAAAAAGATACATACAAACTAATTAAATAATAACATACAAGGAATAAGATACAAGTAGATAATAAAGTAATATGTTAGATTAAGGAAGAAATAGTTGCAATTTGAATGAAAAGGACAAGAGGAATTTAGGAAAGGCTGAGAGCAGCATATGAATTACCAGTGTTTTTTTAAGGAAATACGAGGGCTGTTTTTAGGTGTGATGTTATGTTAGACCAGAGCAAGGGACCTTGAAATTTGGGAGTATGTATTGGCCAGGAGGGTGTTTAAACATTTTATGTTAGGATTTGCCTGCCTGGTTCATAATGGTGAGTGGAGACTGATGAAATATCGTCAGGTGTACATGTATTACATAGTGACGGAATTTGAATTTTATCAGTTTTACGAAATCTTAGGGAATGGTAATAAATACCAAAATCTTCAAACATGCCAAGTACCGAACTTTGCAAGCCTTCATTACTAATCATCTTGAGTAGAAATTTTGCAGTTTTGACGTATGTTGCATAACAGAGACTTGGTGTATTACATGGGACGGGAGTTGAACCTTCATGTCAAAGAAGTGTATACTTGATTTCCCTTCAAGGCTTTTTAAATACTTGTGTTAGTAAATATTCTCATCTTAGATTTTATAAACGACACAAGCAAAATATGTAATTAATTTATAAATATTGATATTAGTAGAAATTTATATATTATTTACAGTTCAAAGCAGTGAATGCGCGGCAATCCGCTCAACATCTGTCATTATGTAATAAACCAAATTGAGCAGATTCGCGTCGGACGGACGTTGGTTGGACGGATGTCAGAAAACGCCGATTGTTATGTTCCATAATGACGGATGCTGAATAAAGCTTAAGTATAGGGAAAATGCAACATCCGTCACTCGGTCATGAACATAATCGACGATTTGCGTATTTTGGTGTGACAGGAGTGATGGGTTAAAACTTTTCCAATGTATCAGGATTAAATCATTGTATCAAAGTAACAGAATTCATGAATAGCAGCTAAAATAAATGTCCAGTTGTTAATTTCGGTTCTTAACGGATTTGATGTTTGAATCGTATGTGGGAATGTGAACGGACCCTCTAGAGTTCGCGGTTTTTCAAATGCGATTTTTCAGAAATAAAAATTTGTATTTTGATTAACATCCAGTCACTATGTAAATACACTGACGATATGAGTAATGGGTATCATATCACACTCATCAATGGCTGCTGTACTACACATAGAACTGTCTTACATGTATACCCGTAAACAAAATTTTTTTGGATTGAAACATTGGAGATCTCCCCCAGACAAGTGCCGTCACAAAAAGTGCCCACCTAAGCCACGCAGCCAAATAATGTATATATAAATTACAAATGTTCATGTTTATCTCGTATGTAGTGGCATTTGCGATTGGTTCAATACACGGTCACATGACCATGTATAAACAAGAATTTATACATGTAAGAGACGCCGTGAGCGAAAGTGGTAAAAAAATCATGCAATTTCAGACCAAAATGAAATGAATATTCAATTTGAAGTAATAGCAGAAGTTTCGTAAACATGAATAAATCCCAGGGGCATAAAAAACGTTCATACCCAAAATCCTATGATGAACCCCTAGTAAACAGAAGAATGTAACAGGCTATCTACGAAGTTTGACACAAGAATACAAGCTGCTATCTACTGAAGAAGTACACAGGTATCACAAAATACCTACAGAAGACAATATTATGTAGCTACCCCATGTTTTCATGCGATATGGTATAACAGAGAACAATCAGGGATATTGAATTTATCATTCAGTGAACAGTACTTTATTATCCTATTTTATCAATCAAACACTGTCTTTTGTTGCTCTGGCACGTACTGGTCTTTCTCCTAGTGGATGCTGCTATCTTAGCATAAATTTCCTTTCTACCTGTTCATGGCATGGCAGAGAAAATCATCAAGCACATGGCTCAAGTTTTGTTGACAACTGCCCCGTATTTTTGCCGTGCGTCATGGTTATTTCTTACCTCATGAGATATTTTTGAATAAATGTAATTCCAATCCGCATTGAACACCCTTTGGATAATTAATCGGCATTTTAATAAATGCATCCCATTATGCTGAAAAGTGCTACATATACATGTCATGAAAATATAAAATACGCTGATTTTTAATGAAAGAGCTAAATAAAACAAAATAATCAGGTTATTCCAATGAAAGTCGCCATTTCATGCTACTGAATGGATATTTTTATAGATGGGTGTTTTCACAATAAAGGTAATTATATTATCAGACTGCAGCAAATTTCTATGTCCAATTTTAAAGAAGGTGGAATAACTTGCTTTAATGTATATTTTATATGGGTTTTGAAGAGGAGAGATCAAAAGTGAAAGAATTAATAACAATTCTTTGTGGTCCCTAAATTTCACTTTCTTGGATAAATTGTAACATTTTCAGTATTGATTCTAAAATAGTGGTATTTAACTGATTTTTGAAAGTTTCGTTTGTAAACAAAAGACGATTACAGGGTGTCCCACTCAAAATTAGAAACATCACCGAATGTTCCCCTTTGCCGTAGAAATTAGTCTCAGTTTTTTCAATTTGAACATAACATACTTTGTAACATTGTGTGTCAAACTTTTTTTAACTTCAAATGTGGGCATTTTTTCTAGTACATTGTACACACCAGCTTTTTCGCTCCCAATTTCTTTCTACATGAATGTACTAACTACAAATGTACTGTACATAAGCCAGTGTTCTAACTCAGGTGCAATTCTGGCAATGTACACTGCCCATTTCAGATAGTCACACCGTTATAACGGGCATACATGTAACTTGGTCTCAATGTTATAACCACTACATTTCCCCCCATAGAACCCACTTTAGGAATAATTTTTCAAGAAACATTAACCAATAGAACCTATTGCTTAACATATTTCTTTACCATAGATATTAAGATGAACAAAAACTAACGTACACAAATGCAAGTAAAGTATTTTATATAGCGCTTTACACAGCGTCTCAAAGCGCTTTTACATTTATTCAGCGGGTCCTACTAGGATCAATCACTTTTTTCACATATTGAAATTCGGCAGCCAATTAAACGGCGCGCACAGTAGACTACCCCTAACATACCCTACGCAGCTCCCCTTTACCCCTGGGTGCAAGTGAGACACATCAGATACAGTGTCCTTGCCCAAGGACCCACAGACGTTGGCCCCTGCGGGGCTCGAACTCACCAACTAATGATCATGAGTCCCGCACACTGTTCCACTGGACCTACACGTGGCTCCTCATGTATTTAACAAAATGTTTGTTTAAAATAAATTAATCAGCTTGAATTTTTTAACACATGTTACATTTTATGTACCTTAACTGTAAACACCACACAGGATAATATAATGCGTTTTAGATAAAGGTCGCGAGAGTAGACCATTCGGGAATATCATAGTCCCCTGTGAGTGTGTGTTGGCTTGCATTTTTCTGACCATGTCGAGAAACTCAAGCGAAACACCCCTCCAGAGGACTAGGTTATATTCCCGAATGGTCTGTTTTGAGCTGTTTTATCTTGGCTACTGTCGTTGCAAAGAATTCCAAATGGGCGATTTTTTTTTTCTAAATTCAGTACCATTTTTAATACTATAGTTTCTATTTTAAGTTAAAAATGGAAATAGGCCTAACTATTTTCCTAAAATAAAACCAAACCACCTAATGTCCATTGCTACATTTGCATGTGTACGAGTCTTCAAGCAAGTAATAGTCACGGTATCTCTGGAGTATCGTCCTTTGGGCCCCCCATTCTGTAACACCACACTTTTATATTTTGAATAGAGTAACTTACTGCCTGCTCACACAACTAAACAACATACGCTGTGGCATTCAAGCCTGACAAACCTTTTATGTGTCTCTGACAATGGCTTTTTGATAGAAGCAGGTGTTATGATCACGGCACGTGTCCATAAAGGCGATTATAATTTAAATAATCCCTCCCCCTAAACAATGGTAGCCGGTGTTTCTACACCAATTCCTATAGTGTTTCTCTTTTGTTTGTACTGCCCCTTTAGTTTTGCGCAAAAATATGGCAGTACAACTAGTCGGGGTGGAATATGGTCCAAATTATGCCCTGACCGGAAGTTGAGTAATACACAATGTTTTTGCTGAAATTATAGATAAGGGTGTGTAGAATAAGATCTGTGGTCGGTGCCCCCTGGCAATCCTTTGGCATTTTGAGAAATCCAAGAGGGCGTCGCCGTAAATGCTAATTAATTATTCAACCCTATATTATCAAACTATGGTGTTACTAGCTATTATAGGATCCCCAACTTGAACAAGTGTATGGCACTTGTAACATTTAAAGTCATCTTCAACTTCAAAATGGGAAGCCAAATCTACAATCATTTAAAATATGCCCCTATCACAGCAAATCCTGCGCTAAAACATAAACATGAAGTACTTAGATTATGTTGTTAGACCATACAGTATCTATGATAGCTTGAAAGTTGTAACATGACGTCAATCATATGGCAGCCAAAAACGTGAATATTTTTCAAAAAACCTTTATACAAATACACAAATTTCTAAATATTACTATCAATTAAATTATTGTGTCAATGACCAATTCCGAATGTACCTATGCTCCTAAACAAGTGATACCAGGTAAATCCCCCTATCCCGATGAATAAAATGGTGTCAAAACCATATAAATTTGGAGTGCACTATATAATGTGAAAAAAAATGTAATTCCTAGGTATTTTGAAAACTTTGGCCCATATTGGTTTTATTCGATTTTTGGGCGCATTTAAAACAAATTGAAATGTATGTTGTACATTGGTAAGGATCAAAGGTTACTTCTAGTGTCCATTGGCACATTGATTTCGATTTGACGGCTGTAATACTTATAGATTGAGTGGCAATATTTTTTGAAGATGTCACGTTTTTGGCTGCCATATCGATTGACGCCATGTTACAATTTTAAAAGTATCAATAAATATATTTATTGTGTCCAGTAACATATACCTATATTAGTTCAAGTCTTTTTTATCGTAGGTATTTGCTCTAATAGGGCAATATTTTAAAATTATTGGATTTGGCTTCCTTTGAATTTGAAGTATGACTTAATGTTACAAGTGCCATGCCTGTTCATTGGATCATATAGTATATCTATTAACCCATAGTTTGATAATATAGGGTTGAATATATAATTATCATTAATGGCGACGCCATCTTGGATTTCTCAAAATGCCCAAGGATGCCCAGTGCACCCGCAGATTCTTATTCTACACACCCTAATTCTATAATTTTTCGTCAAAAAACTTGCATATATACTCAACTGTACGGTCACATGAAGGTTCTACCTGACTAAAACAGGAGATACAATATATACGATGAAGGAAATAGGGCTAGACGTATTTAGGAAGGATATGCCAATGCTACTTTAAAGCCAATAACACCACATTTTTATGAGCGCCCCCATTTTTTTTCGGATATTTTGAGATTTTGGTACAGTTGCATTGGTTTAATAACCAATCTCTACAGAATATAACACGAAGGATATGATGTTGTATCCCAAAGATAACACCATTAAACCCATGCTGTCTACAGCTATGACCTGTTAGCTAACAGTTTGGAAAGTTATCACAAGAAACTTTACATTTTCCTAATGCTTCAATTGGGATTCTTTGAATTCAAGCTTTTGCCACAAAAAAACTGCATACTGATTTGTTGTTTTAATCACCCACGTAGGTGAATGAATTCAATTGACTCGATTGATTATGCATATTTTTCCTTATGTTTGTAAGGCCACAAAAAAACAAGTTTGTCTCGAAGACTGCCGCATTTTGTGTGAAATGGTCATTAGCGAATTATTTTTTTTAATAGCTTTTTACTAACTTGAAAATTAAAACTGAACAGTGCAGCTGAAAAATTGGAAAAAGGGGGCCCAAAAATGCAATACAAAAGTATTTTAAATTCTGCATTTCGCATACCATTTTTGTAAAAATTTAAAAAAAAAAACAACACATTTTGCATTTGCATTTTTTCACATTTTTAGAGACAAAATTGTTTTTTTTGCTAATACATGTACATGAAACATGTAAGCAGCATGGAAGTGTATTATTTGTTTGTAAGTGGTTCATGGGTTTGGAGTGACACTACACCCCCTCCCCCTCCAAATTCCCACTATTTCTACAGAAACCTGCAACGTTTAAACAAAATAATGCAAAGAAAGTAAGTGAACACAAGCATTGTAGAGAATTGATTTATATTAAAATCATCTCCCTTTTGGCCTAGAAACCATTCAATACAATTGCTTTCAAACCACCCCACATGGATCAATCAATTTTCCATTAACATTTGGAGAGCCCATCGACCTATTTCCTGATACTCATAGAATCTGGTCTTTAATTCTATGATATCAATTGCCACACTAATTGATTTTTCTTGTTCAATCTCCACTCATAATTGATTTTTCTTGCTACCATAAAACTCATAAGTGACCTTACTCAAGTACTGTAATATTAGGGGTATATTACAATAACAAAATTTGGCCATAGATTAATCATACCTTTGACACGTTGCAGCCAGGGGGGCATGGGGGAAATTTCCCCCAATTATTCCCCCTTCTCCTTTCTGAGGCAAATCAACAAAGGTCACCGATCATAGCTTTTATGCACCAGGTGTGTCAGAATAATTTTAGAGTCATAGTTTTCAAACCCCCAGATTCCACAATATTATTGCAGAAGAATTGGTCAAAATCAAAACGTTACTGAGCATACATCAAAAGCAGGGCGTGAAATTGTTGTTTAGTCTCTTACGCCAAAGTATGTAAATACACAAACACTGATGATGAAATGGAATGATGAAACACCCACAAGATTGTTGAACATGATTCCAATTACTGATGTTTTTTTTCACTGCCAAAGCAATCTACTAGTACTATGCAAACACATAACATTTTCTTATGTCAGTGCAGACGATAGCGTACTTGTACGTATACGTACAAGTACGTACATACATCATCAAATTAAAAAGAAATACCAAAATTTACAAAATCCTTCAGGATTCTCAGTTTTGAGATGAGAAGAAAGTATACCAAAAATTCAGAACTGATGATGCCAAACAATTATTATTTATAAAAACAAATTCTATGTGTCCAAATTTTGATTTCATGTGTCAAAATTTTGTAATTATTGAAAAAAAATGTCATGATGATGTCATATCAATTTGTCTTAATATCTTTATTGAAAAAAGATATAAAAAATCTGCACATACATGTTCATTTTGTGATAAGCTTTTAAAACTCTATGTAGTGAAGAGTGTAGCTTCAGAACTGTAAAATAAAACTATCTCGGGTTGAAATGTAAAACCTAAGCTATTCTTAAAAGTTGCATGCATTGCGGGAAATTATGATGTATGTACGTACTGTACGCTTTCTTCTGGACTGTATGTGGGTGTGAGATTACGCAATAGCATTCTTCTCCCTGTTTCCAAAAAAATGGTTTAAAACATCTATTGCATAAAAGAGGACAACAGGAATTGAACCCGAGACCACTACATTAACGCAAAGAAAGTATCTCTAAACCAGTGGGGGACAAGTTGTCAGAGGATGTGATTAAAGTGTTCAGGAATAACTCAATTTATAATTAACAAGCTTAACATTGTGAAAAAAAAAATGCTCCAATGAAACAAGCGCATGAGAAAATAACCAAGAGCTCAAATATTAAAATTACCCTTTTAAACTGCAGGGTGGATGGTGGTTGTAAATGAGAAAATTGGCCAATTGTCATATACACTCAATAATATTAAGCAATCTTCATAGTTTTGCCAGTTGTCAACATTACTGTTTTGATGGAAGAAATACTTCAAATATTGTGATTGCTCCTTGCCGGTACCATAATAAGCTGACTTGCGGTTCTCTTGGTTGCCAGTGGTGGTCACTTGTTCAACTCTCCGTTTACCACATGACAAGATGCGCTGAATGCCAGACCTGAAGTTCTTATTCAACCATGCATATAGATATGGATTAATTGCTAATTGGACAAAAAGCGTCATACACAGAGCGCATTACCTTTAGACGTCCTGGAAAAACAGTGCCTAACATGAAGATGATAAGCAATGGGGCCCCAGCAATGCAAAGACCAAAAATATGAGTAAGGAGATTTTAGTCATACGATTCCCCCTCTACCGGACTGTAGTTTCTCTGAATGAAGGTGCCTTGAAGTCCCTGCGTACCCGGTCACTACCTTGTGATACTCGTAGACGGCTTTTGCGAATAGCCGAAAGGTGAGGCAATACTGCAATGGGATTAGCACAAAACAGACAGAGAGTGACACTGCTGACATTGCAGGAGCATAAAGTTGGACATGACATGAGTGTCATATTCCGGGCACACATACCCCAATTAGGGTCATAAGCAACTTCCGTTTGCAAGAATAACATGAAGTAGTATCACAGTCAACGTGAATGGTCCAACTAAAACCACAGATAACATCACTGTGGCTGGTCGACAGTACTCTTGAAAGACTTGAGGCTTCGCTACAACAGATTGACTTAGAGCCAATAAATACTTATACTGTTGAGGGAGGCCGATATGAGAATCAGTTCAGGTATGCCACAAAGTACAGATACGAGTCAAAGACCAACCCTTATCAATGACTGTAAGAGCCGTAGTGGGGTAACGATACTGCACACAAGAAAGTCTGAAATGGCTAGATTCAGTATGTTACGTGTGATGGAATGCGTAACCTTGGAGTTATCATGACCAGCAATTAAGATGAGTGCATTGCCAATGCTCCAGACACTGCCAAAAAGATAAGAGCAACTGTGCATGGACAAGGCGCTGTAGCCGGGTTGTCCCGCAAAAGGTCCGTCTCTGGTAATCTTTCAGTGGATGTCTCCATTGGATGCATGAAGTCCACACCCAGATTTTCCTTTTGAAATATTTTAGCAATGATCATAATCTTTCAGTCGAATTGATGTGTTGAAGTCCAAACCAATTTCCTTCATTTTGAACTATTGCCAATGGTAAATCTTTCAGTCGATGTCTCCATTGATGTAGTGAGTCCAAACAATTTATTCAACTTTGAACCTTTCAGCATTGGTCAAATATACACCACAGCAAAAAGACAACCTTCGTCAGTAATGTCATGTTTTCCTTGAAGTAAATGAGAAGGAATATATGCCATTATAATATTATCTGGTTGGGATATCTCTGTAACCTACAGTGCACCTCAACAGTATAAACAACCTGGCATGACAGAAATAAAGTGGGTAGAGCTATCATCAAGGGCGATTACAAATAAATGATCGCAATTGTTCATCATGCAAAACCATGTCTGCTTTTTGGAAGGTTCAATTTTCCCAAAGGTCTCTTCAAACAATGGTACATCCGACAAATAAGATTCCATCAAGATGAAAGTGAACATTCAATATGCTTTTAAGACCTCTGCAAATAGTTCTTACTTGTAACTATGCTTGATCCGGTAAAGTTGGTTACCCACAGATCAGTTAGAAACCAAAGTTGAAACAAGGAACAAATGTTTGATTTTGTATGTCTGTCTGTCTCTATAAATAGATTTGCCATTTACAATGTATACGGTGTACATCCCACTATATATCTTTTTTTTTCGCTCAGAACTATGCACCAAGATCATGACAAAAGGGATAATAGTAACAGTATGTCCCCAGTAACAGACCATGACCTTTTGATCATTCAACCAGATTCAATGTAACAGGTATCCATTCACTACCTGTGTGATATCGGAGACGGCTTTGCGGAATAGCACGAAATGTGAGGCAATACTGCAAGGATTAGCACAAACAGACAGCGAGTGACACTCCACTGCACATGCAGGGAGGGCATAAATTGACATGACATGAGTGTCATATTCAGTGGCAACACACCATACCCCATTAGGGTATAAGCAACTTCTGTTGCCAGAATAACATGAAGTAGTATCACAGTAACAGTGAATTGGTCCAACTTAAAACAACAGAGCAACATCACTGTGGATGAGTCGGACTTAGTACCTTCTTGAAAGTAATATGAGGCTTCGCTACTAAACAGTATCTGCTTAGCGCAATAAATACTATACTGTTGAGGGAGGCCGATAGTGAGAATCCAGTCAGGTATGCCACAAAGTAGCAGGATACCGAGCGCAAAGACCAACCTCTACAATGACTGTAAGAGCGTAAGTGGGGGGTAACGATCTGCACACAAGAAAGTCGGAAAATGGCTAGATTCAGTATGTACGTGTTGATGAGAATGCGTAACCTTGGAGTATCATGACAGCAATTAAGATGAGTGCATTGGCCAATAGCTCCAGACTACAACTGCAAAAAAGATAAGGCAACTCTTGCATTGGACAGCGATGATAGACGGGGTTGTCGCCAAAAGTCGTCTCTGGTAATCTTTCAGTTGATGTCTCCAGTGAGCATTGAAGCAAAACCAATTTTCTTCCATGTGAACTATTTTAGCAAATGAATCATAATCTTTCAGTCGATATGATGTGTTGAAGTCCAACCAATTTCTTCCATTTGAACTAGTTTAGCAATGGTCATAATCTTTCAGTCGATGTCTCCATTGATGTAGTGAAGTCCAAACCAATTTCTTCCATTTGTTTGAAATCGTTCAGCATTGGTCAAATATACACCCCATGCAAAAAGACAACCTTCTTCAGTAAGGTTCATGGTTGTCCGTGAAGTACTGAGAAGGAATAAATTATGCCATAATAAATTATTGGTTTGGAATATCTCTGTAACTCAGTGCAAACATCAACAGGATAAACCGGGCAGGACAGAAATAATGTGAGGTTAGAGCTATCATCAAGGGAAAAGATACCATAAATGATCTCAATGTTCATCATGCAAAACCATGTCTGCTCTTTTGGCAGGTTCAATTCCAAATGTTCTCATTTCAAACAAATGTACATCCTGTCACAATAAGATTGCATCAAGATGAAGTTGAACATCATATGCTTTCAAGACCTCTGCACAATAGGTTCTTACTTGTAACTATGCTATGATCCTGTAAAGTAAACATCTCAGTTAGAAACCAAAGTTGAAACAAGTGACAAATGTTTGATTTTGTCTGTCTGTCTGTCTCTCTAAATATATTTGCCCATTGACACTGTATACGGTTTTACATCCACTATATATCTTTTTTTTTTCAGTCAGCACTGCACAAAGCATCATGAAAAAATGTATCATAGTACAGGATACTGTCCAACAGTAAACAACCCATGACCTTTGATCATTCAACCAGATCATGAACGGTACCATTCATACCTGTGACCTTCAGGCCAAAATATGTTGTCAACTTTTATAGGCAATCACCTAATCAAATAATGTGCTATGGAAGACCTATTACCCCCCACACCTTGTGCATGAACAATGGGTTTGGGCTGTGTTGAGGCTGTTGGAATGTTTTTTTAGGGCAGGTCACATTGTTCTAGTGACCAGGTTCAAAAAATTTGAACACTATTACAATATAACTGTATCTGTGTCAGAGAAATTAACGTTTTTACCACCCAATGTGTGGACAAAACACTTCTTCCTATGAATGTGCCAGCGGCATTTACCAGCAAAGTCCTACAAAAGTTGTCCTTCTAGGGTTGCTTCAGTTGAAGTGATAATGTCATGACTTGGTAAAACATGTATAATTTCTTCTGATTGCCCATATATTTGTTAACAATGGTATCATTCATTTGATCCCCAATGTGTGTACAAATGATGTGATGACCCTCTTACTACATACAGAGTTTATATGTGCCTATAGGAACATAGAACATGCTGTGAATGTTTTTGCTATACAATTCCAGGAAACAACCCACTGTCCTGCCCGTACTTATGTTTGTGAAATCGCGATATTAAAAACACAGCAAACTTATGAAAAGTCTGGCTTATTACCAAAAAATATGCCACTGGTTCCACACTTTTATAACTACTTTTGGATTGAATTTCACAAGTGTTTCTAATTATATTTCTTAAGGTACACACTAATTTGAGCAAAATACTTTTCCCATAGTTAAGTAAAATAGACAGGGTTTGCCAAAAATAAGTTTGCCCAAATCGCGGTAAATGGGGCTGGAAAGTTGCCCAAAATCGGGCTAATAAAAAGTGGGGGTGGGCCAAACACGAAAGTCCATAGAAACCGGTATTGAAATTGGACAGAAAATCGCAGTATTAAAAGTTTGGGCGTTGCGGTAAGCCTTCTAAGTCGCCCAACTGGGCTAATAAATCGCGGGTTGGCAAAATGCGAAAATAGAGCATGCTGTATCTGTTAATGGCTGACTCAGGAGATTTCAAGATGCAGAAGGGCTGGAAAAATGCCTGATTCCCAAGAAGACAAGGGTCAATTTTCCTCCAAGATTGCCCCCCACACACGACATCCCGCGCTCCAAGATTTCAAAAGTTCCCTTTATGTCGTTATTTCTTTATTTAAAAGGACAAAATTAAAAAAAGCAAAAAATATACAAAATTTCACAGGACTGTTGATTCCTCAAGGCCCGCCCAACTTTGTACAGGGATGCCAGATGAGGGGTGCACTCAATTTCAACAAATCATGTTTTAGCATTATAATGCTTGTCCTAAATTAATCATGGTGTTGTGAAAATAACTAAGATGAAATCCAAATCCTCATTAAGAAAATCACCAACTTGTTATTAAAATTCTGGATCATAATTTTTTAGCCAGGTATCCTATGGCACGGTGATACGTACATATGAAATGTTTATTGCATCAACAAAAATCTGTTCAGTCTATAACTTTGGATATAAGCCTTTTATGTCACTATCTTTAGTATAGATGCTTATTTTGATTACCAACACACACACAAAGAATGTATATATTTCAAATCTTTGAGTCGGCCTTTAACCAAAGGGCTCGTTGCAAGAGGTCATGGCCCAATTCTGCGTGTGGACAGTATATATGGAAAATGGACAATCAGGTTTTTTAGAGTTAAGGAAAAACAAAAAAAGTCCCATACATGAACTAGAATTGTTGCGGTTCTCGGCTTTCGCGCTCGCTAATTCAAAGATATATAAAGCGGTGGGGCCGTCCATGATCTTTGACCTTGGCACAATGACCTTTGACCTTGGCATTTGCCTTTGACCTTGGTACATGACCTTTGACCTTGCCATGAACCTTTGACTCATCAACATATGAGGGATCCCTGGTGCACCTATGACACCAGTTTGGTTCCATTGAACTGCAATTTTTCAATTGAGGTCAATTTTAACATTTTTAGTCCTATTTTTCAACTTGACCTCACCTGACCTTTGACCTCGGCACATTACCTTTGCCCTCGGCACATGACCTTTGACCTCATCATCATATGAGGGACCCATGGTGCACCTATGACATAAGTTGGAGACATCAATTTTTTTTAAAAATTAAACATGTTTAAGTGACACATCACGCACACAACATCCACACACACACGCACAACAGCTAAGCTGGCGGCCCACAAAAGCACTAAATACATAAATAAAACATAGAATCATATTTTTAAAATGAGAAACGAACCGATTTTGGTCCTATAAAGAACATTTTTCAGTCCAATTGTGGCAAAATCTTTTATTGAGATACAGAGAAGAAAGGTCTTTATAGAACCTTTAAAAATGGTTTCAGGGGATATTTTGAAGAACCAAAAACGTTCTTGGAAACCAAAAATTGTTCTGTATCATGTTTTAGAAATATTTTTTGGTTCTTTAAAAGTTCCTTTGAAGGGTTCCACTGAAAATGGACAACTAGAACCATTTTTTTTTCTTAAGAGTGCTCAATGTCCAATAATATTGGTCCCTGCTTGCCAACCATGCCAGTCTGGCCATAATGTGCTTGTTTTCTCTTTAGCTAATTTTTTAAAAAAAGAAAAATTAAAATAATTTCATTCATAAAATTAGAATTTCTTTAGATGCAACAAAGCAACAGATATTAGGTGAAATACACCTTATACATACTTGATGTTATATTGTGATTGGATTCAATTTTATATGTATTCCATTATTGATCTTAAATTGATTTAATTATTGTGATTTCTTTTTTATCTTAAAGTTTATGAACAACATGATTTCAGTAACAGCAAATCAATACTGCAAAGAAACCACATCAAACAGGTTTATTGGAAAATTCCTCCAATATCTTAATTTCTGTATCATTCATAGCCACTCTTCTTGCACCAAAATTGGTGTTGTCTATTGAACCACCTGTGGAAACTTAAATGCATTTCAGGGACAAGAAATACCATGGCATGGTATATTTTCTATATTACAGCTATCAAAATTAGGAGTAATCTTGGTGAAGAAAAATTATTCTGACTTAATAAAAGTTGTTTGCTTGGTTAGTACAGCGTTTGGGAGAAATTTTCAACTTTAACAAAAATCAAATTTATTTGAAAAATGCAATAGAGAACGTATTCAATAGCCAGCCCATGTTGGTGGACCAAGATATACAATATTCCATACTACAATACATTCCACCTGTCAATGATCCCTGTGCCATCGCGTGCACATCGATCGATTGACAGCTTAATGTATTGTAGCAATGGAATGTATGCATCTTGTCCACCACATGTCTGTTGGCGAATCATATTGAATACGGTTATAAGCTTTCCAAATGCTGTCGGAAGGCTCATACTGCAAACACAATTCTAGCTAACCAGTTATTTTCAAAATAACTGATGGGAATAAGAGTGGATAAGTGTAAATACACAAAGTGTGACCTTGGAGACCCATTGGCCTACATACCTGTCTGTCACAGGGCAAGTAGCAGTGGATACTAAGGTCCTGTGGCGCAATACAATGTATCAATCTAGATTTAGTCAGGACGGGGGTCTGGGTTTATAGCAGAGACAGAAGCCAGACAGACACCGACACTGACAATTTTGCTGACAAAATCCCCCCTGCTTTGCTAAGCAACAGCACCAGGGGGATTACAACAAAACAAAAAAGGATGGATATGCAATATAAGGAAAAAAAAACCTTTTCGTAAAATGGACACACACACCCACGCACGTACATGCACGCACCTCCACAAAACAATACACATGCTTCCATCATGCAAGCACACAAGGTAAGGATAAGGTACACATGAAAACCATCTAAATTGAGAATTATACAAAGTGATACTTACATGTCATCTACATACAAAGGGAGGTTTTGTACGGGAATAACCTCTAACAGGTTGGGCTTCCAGTAGAAATCTTACTTGGTATGTAAATTAAACTTTATCTCACTTTGTACCTCACTTTGTTCAGTAACCTCGCTTTGTATGTAAAAATCACGTACAAAATTCACTTGTATGAATAAAAAGGCATGCACACAACACACTAATGACCTTAGATTTAGGTTAATCTGGCCAGAGCTAGAAGAGAAATAAAAAAATATGTTGGTTGAAGGAGAGGACAAATATTAGGGTTTCAGTCGGATTTTTTTTAATTTAATTGTTAAGATGAAACTTCACAATTTTGCTCTAAAATGAATACAATATGCTAAGACATAGCAAAGACCTTATTGTATTGTAAATTTCTGTCTTGTTTTGTGTTTTTCGTCTTTGTGTTGGTTTTTTTAATTGTAAATGAAAACCATGGGTAGGTTCGTCAGACTGTTTTTATTTGTGATAATTTCACATAAAAAATTTGGGGGGGGCAGGTTTTTCATGGTCAGTCAGGTTACAGGCAAACAACAGTTTTTTGTGGCTTTTGTCTCTATACATCTGCACCCCGCATAAACCTTGAATCTAAAGGTCGTTTGACACTTGCTAGGGACGGGTATTGCCGTCTTTTACATTAAGTCTTTCTTGTATTGGTCAGCTCATAATCAGGGCAAGATGCAACACAAGAATATATCTCACCGATATGTAATTGATTGTAAACCTATGTCAAACTTTAATTATGATAGTGTGCAGAAAACCAGCTGTTGTACACAACCTTTAAGGAGACTCATATGATAAGTTACTTTTTCAATATAATATACAATATTTAATTCTTGAAAATGAGATTTACAACTTCAAATATATAATTCATTGTTCACAAGAAAGACATGCTTACTATTCTGCATTAATAAATTTATACAATAGAATACCATTCTGAGTTTCTATGATGGTCTTAAAACAGTCACGAAGAAATAATTTTAAAATAATCAAAAAAGTCAACTCTTGATGAGATTTTTATTTATACAGATTTATAACATTCACACTTCAAGTCCATATCACAACAAACAGGCACGATGCCGGGGGAGGGGTGCGGGTCGCACCCCCCCCCCCAAATTCCACAAAAGGGAAAAGGGGAGAAAGGTCCACTTTTGCCGAATTTGTTTATGAAAAGGTACAAAATTTAGAGCAAATTTGACAAGAAAGTCCATTTGGTGATGAAATGTTCAAAAGCCCAAAAGGACATTTTAGGGGGTTAGGTCCACTTTATACACGAGTGCATCAACGATTGCAGTAATCCATCATGGGATGTTTAGGGAATGTTGTAGTTGTGGGGGTCATAGGTCATGTAGGGTCATTACAGGTCAAATTGACTACTAGCCCACCGGTCTGGCACAGTGGTTATTGAGCCAACGTTTGGTGGCTACTACAAATTAACTTGGAAGAATGTTAGAATTTTGGGGGTCAAAGGTCAAGTAGGGTCACTTGGAGGTCAAAAGGGCATATGGGCCAAAGAGGTCATTAGTACACCATAAAGAGTTCTGGACGGTGGTTTCTTTAATAGTATTTTATCTAGGCGATCCTCGGATTTGGGCTATCACCTGTGTTTTGCGTTCACCTGGCTAGCACCATGACCACGGGTTTTGAGGGTCCTCTGACCTTGAATGACCCCTGAGGACCTTGCCATGAACTCCTTAAATTTCATCCATCAACAATCGACCCGCCCACCAAGTTTCCGCGAATACACAAAGTTACCCCATTGGAGTCCTTTGACGTTGAATGACCCATGATGACCTTTGATCACAAACCAATACGCCTGGGTCTTCGTGAGGAGGGCTACACCACCCACAAGTGGCAGGACAGGTGAAATCACGGTACAGAGAAAATAGACAAGGTCAGACAGACAGACACGTGACAGACAGACCACCGGTAAAATATATAGATGTGCAAAGGTTCGATCACGTTGGGCCAAAGGTCATTTAGGTCATTAGAGGTCCAACTGTACTACCGACTATAAGTCCTACAAGTTCCTTTGAGCATGTTTGGTGTCCACTTGAAACTATTTGCAGAAATTGTATATAATAGTGTGGGCACGCGCTGCGCATTCAGCGCATGTTATTCGTAGCCTGATGTTACCCGTTAGACTGAGCATAATGGAAGGTTTTCAGCCAGAAAAACAAATGTACTGTTTTGACCTTAATATGCACCCTGGGTGCTGCATATCCATACGTCAAAAGCTGGGTATGAAACACACAGCCAAGTTAATAATGACCCATACATGACTTCTGACCCCCAAATGACCCCTTCAAAATGTGCCAAAAAAGTGGTACGGCAAAACTGTAACACCATATTCTAAAACTCATCCATACGTCAAGCAGGCCAGTTACCCGATACAACGACCCTGGAGACCTTTGACCCCCAAAACAGGACCCCTCGAAAAACCACTGACCACAAAAACGTACCGGGAAACTCTACCACAATACAAAAACTCAGATCCATACATCAAAGCACAGCTACGTTACTCGATAACGACCCTGGATGACCTTGACCCCAAATGAACTCGAAAACTGACACAAAACTTGTACGGACGAAACTCACAAACAATACAAAAACTCATACTCCCAAGTCACAAAGCATGGCCAAGCTACCCGAAAAACGACCCCTGGATGTCCTCTGACCCGAGCTCCACATTAGAGTTTGGAAACGGGGAGATTTGATCTTGGGAAATGGAGATTTGATTAGAATCAGGGAGATTTTAAAAAAAAAATAGCGGCATTTTCAGTGTAATACTCCTCAAGAGGGATACAGCAATTGGATATTGTTTAACAAAAATTCCCTGAATCTAATCAAATCTCCGATTCCAAGTTCAATCTCCCCGATTCAAAATCTCAAGTTGGAGCTCTGCAAAGGTCATCCAGGGGTCGTTTGGGTAAACTTAACAATGCTTTGACATATGGATATGAGTGGGTATGGTGGAGAGTTTCGCCGTACCAGTTTTGTGGTCATGCTTTCGAGGGGTCTTTTGGGAAAGTTCATCCAGGGGTCGTTATGAGTAAGTGGCTGTGCTTTGACGTATGGATATTGATTTTGGATTTGGTAGAGTTCGCCGTACGAGTTTTGTGGTCATGGTTTTGAAGGGGTCTTTTGGGGTCAAAGGTAATCCAGGGGTTCGTTAGCGGGAAACTTGGACCTGCGTGACGTATGGATATGAGTTTTGATATGGTGGTAGAGTTTTGCCGTACCATTTTTGTGGTCACAATTTCTCTTGAGGGGACATTTTGGGGTCAGAAGTCATGTAGGGGTCATATTGGGTAACTTGGCTGCGTTTTCATACCCATGCTTTGACGTATGAATGAAGCACCCAGGGTGACTAATTGTCAAAAACAGTACCTTGGTTCTGTTCTGAAAAACATCCAGTATACTCATCTGGCGGGTATACTCAGCTAGCGAAGAGCATGCGCTGATGCGCAGCGCGGGCTCCACACTAGAGTAGTTTACAATTTCTGCAAATAAGTGACAGTGAACCATCCAAACATGCTCAAGGAACTTGTAGGACTCATATGGTTAGTACAGTTTGACCTCTAATGACTAAAGACCTTTGCCCACGTTCAAACCTTGGCACATCTATGTTTATAAAGGTGCGTCTGTCGTCGTGTCTGGTCTGTCTGACTGCATATGTGCTCTGAGACCGAGGATTGCACCCTTCCTGCAACTTGGGGGTGGGTAGCCCTTGACCTTACGAAGACCAAGCTGTATGGTTGTGGATCAAAGGTCATCAGGGGTCATTAAAGTCAAAGGAGCTCCAATGGGGTAAATTGGTGTATTCAGGCGAACCTTGGTGGGCGGGGTCAATTTG
Source organism: Ophioderma brevispina (assembly GCA_023653785.1). Taxonomy (NCBI): domain Eukaryota; kingdom Metazoa; phylum Echinodermata; class Ophiuroidea; order Amphilepidida; family Ophiodermatidae; genus Ophioderma; species Ophioderma brevispina. The sequence continues at coordinate 143,738 of JAMKCH010004167.1, forward strand.
TTGATGATGAAAATTTTAAAGGTCATGGCAAGGTCATTAAGGGGTAATTACAAGGGCAAAGGGAACGCAAACCGAGCGGTCATTTTAGCCAGGTGATCGCAAAACACAGGATGATAGCCAAACAGAGACTGGCCTATAAAATTACATAAAGAAACACGCCAGATCTCTTATGGTATGTACAGAATTACCTCTTATGGCCCATATGCCCTTTGGACCTCCATGACCCTACTTGACCTTTTTGACCCCAAAATATCTAAAACATTGTTCCAAGTTAAGTTGTATCGCCACCAAACTTGCTCAAGATAACCACTGGCCCGACCTGTGGGCTATATGTCAATTAACCTGTAATGACCCTACATGAACTATGACCCCACAACTACCACAGTCCCTAAAAATCCCAATGATGGAACTGCCAATCGTTGATGCACTCGTTTATAAAGTGGACCCTACCCCCTAAAATGGTCCTTTTGGGCTTTTTGAACATTTCATCACAAAAGTGGACTTTATGTCAATATTTATCTAAATTTTGTAACCTTTTCATAAACAAATTCGGCAAAAGTGGACCTTCTGCCCTTTCCCTTTTGTGGAATTTTGGGGGGGGGGGTGCGACGCACCCCTTCCCCCTTGCATTAGGGCCGTTTGTTGTATGGACTGAAGTGGATGTAAAATCTTTTTTAGTATAAATAAAAAAATTCATAAATTGAAGTTGATTAGTTTAAATTATTTCTTCAGTGACTGTTTTAAGACCATCATAGAAACTCAGAAGGTACTGCTATTGTATTAATTATGAATGCAGAATAGAACATGTCTTTCTGTGAACAATGAATTTTAATAATTTGAAGTGGAAAATTCAGGTTCAAGAATAATAGTTGTAGTATATATTGAAAAATTGATAACTATCACTATGAGTATGCTTAAAGATTGTGGACAACAATGCTGGTTTTCTGCACACTATAATAAAATGAAATTGAC
>JAMKCH010004168.1:0-63476 GCA_023653785.1 Ophioderma brevispina
TGCAAGCATTCGATTAGAGCCTCATCGCGAGTTCCCGGATGTGAGTGAACCGGTCACAGCTGAAACCGGAATGGCATACTGGCGAGTGCGCCGCCACGGCTGCTGCGGGAAACTGCTCTTATATACATGGATCCTAGTATGAAGTTATACGACACAAAAATTGTTTTTTTACTGCATGGAAAAGTGGAGGAACGACAAATCCGTTCGTCTTCAAATGTTGGAATTGGGCATTTAGGTGAGTGACCATCTGTAGTTCCTAGTTGACTATGGCACAAAAAATATATTTCCAAATATCTGATAATAAAAGGTTTAACACGACTGTGAATTGGGCACAATCAGTCTCAGGCATCAATTCAATTGATTCCTGCTTGCTTGTCGACAATGATCATGAATGATGTGTTTTGTCATTGAATGCCGCAACAGCAGCTTATATACTTTCGCTGGTCTGTGCATGTTGGCTGTAAAAACCAGCTGTTAAATTAGTGACAAAATAACTATAAAATTAGATAAGAACTTACCAATTTTTCAGTTACAAAGGATTGTCGCGTTTGTTTTTTTTTGGGTTTGCGATGTCATATGACAGTCACATGACTTTATTATGACAAAACCTTCACGGGGGGGTTAGGACCCCCTGCTAAACCTAAGACGGCTGCAGATAACCAAAAAAAAAAAGGGCGGCGGGGGGATTTTATTGCTTTGTGATCTTGTTTTTGCTTTATAAAAAACCTTAAAGGAATTCTAATTGTGACATTTAAAACCAATAATAATAATTTTTTAAAAATATGGAGAAAAAAAATCATGGGCGGCCAAATCCACCAAACCACCAAAAGGGTATCAAAATTCAGAGAAAAGGTCGTCAAAGACAGCGAATACGGTAACTTTGAATGAAAAGGTTTTACCCGGGTTTTTAACAATCCTCATAAAGCTAAGGTTTCAAATTCTCCTAAAGGTTCGAATTTCATAAAGGTTCAAAACTATTATTAGTTTCTCGTAGTAGACCAGTTCAAATAAGGCTTAAAAATAGAAATGAGCTTAACCAAAAATAAATTGCAAAGATCATTTTCTCCAGAATTGTAGGCCCTATTGAGAAACTTTAAAAACAACATATCAAAAGTTTACCAAAATCAAAGGAATCGAACATATATTTTAATGGTGTAAGGTTTATACACCGGGGTCAAAAAATGAAAAGTATTAAAACAAGTCGAAAAGTATGCCAACAGGTTCGTCACCTCATGGTATTCGTTGCATAATCATCAACGCAAAAGATTGGGGGATACAGGGTCTATGGAGGTCATAGTCAGTAGCTCTGTAATTCTAACTAGAACGTAGAGATCTATTTACAATACTATCTAGTGGCCAACTGAACAATTTACAACCAGTCAGATCAAAATCGGACATTCTATAATTAAATTTACCCAGGATACCTTGAATACCGCTCATGCATATAGAAAGTGACCCAGTGATTCTCACATATATATAGAGGGTCGTCGAGTCCCAAATTGTGTAAACACGTCTTTCAATACTCTCCACTCTCAACCGGAGGAGAGAGTTTTTTTATGGTCTTGAAGCGGATTTCCATGAAATGCAAAATTCCTACCAACACCTTCGATACCTGCTTCAAATTCACTTTTTTATGACTTTAACAATTCGTAAATGCACCCCAAGATAGTGCGATTTTTAAAACCAGTCTTTGGATTTTGAGTATTTATTTTGGTTTTAATTACCTTTCTTCAGGCGATTAACAGATATCAATTTTGTAATAATCAAAGCTCCATTCATTGACGGCAATGTAATATTGGCATTGTTATATTTATGAAAAGATTTTATGATGTTGAAACTGATTTTATGTTGGCATTAAAACTTGTGTCGATAAAACTAGACTGCATTCGTTTACTTTAATCTGTGTTTTGTTTTTTTTGTCAAGTTGCAATTATTTTGTGAGCTTCAAGACCAGCATGCCTAAACAACCCGAAACAACTCGCCCATGCATAAAGGTGGCAAAAAAAAATCGATTTTGGCGTATCGCACTAAATGATTATATCTCTGAATTGACAAAAGCAAATAAGATGAAACAAACCAACCATTGGAAGGCCTAAGTTTTGTTCTTTAATATTATGCAAGTATAAATGATTATTTTGAAATTTATATGTTACAATTTTTTCGGATTGTACCTTTTTTTAGACAGATGTAGATTTAAGAATTTAAATGATGACATTTTCACTTAAAAAAACAACACTTAGTGCAAACTCAAAATGAAATGTTATTCAAAATAAAGGCGCACACTCGGTTTGTTATAGGCATTGATTAACCTTTCCTTGCAGAGCGCCTGTGGCTATATCTAAAGTACATTTTTATTAACATAGGCTACAATTAAATATGTAGGTCCACATTAGTGCTTGTGGTCCGCATTATTAGCAATCTTATTAAGTGTGATTTGGCATTTACATGCCTTGAAATTTTTCTTGCAAGTGGTACCTTAGATATTAGTGCGAGGTGAAGTTATTTTTCCCATTAGGCTAGTGATAATTTCTTTCTTAATCTGTATAGTAGCATAGATTTTATTACAATTTGTATATTAGAAATTTCTTTAATGTTATGTAGCCCTTGTTAGCATTATTGTGCTCACTTAGAATAGAATACACCAGTTAATTAGCACAAGCCTTTTAAATATTACACACTTATTTATGATGTCAATGGTGATAAAGGTGAATGCATTAAATATAGCAGAAGAACTGCATGTTTACTTGTAACAAAAAGATTCCGTTGAAAAGGTGTTTCTATTTCAAAAGGTTTGATGATGCCCTGCATTTCATTCACTGTACATTTTCAAGAACGCCTAACAGTAACACCTTTGAACACCTGACACGTGTTCATATTACGGTTTTCTGTGATAAATACATCCAGTTCCATAAAATATATGGAAAAAATTAAGAAAACTCATTAAATGATTACAATCGAAATATATTTTCCATTTTTGGGTGCTCAGAGTAAAAAAAAAAAGTGAATTTCGATCGGAGTCGCTAGAACACATCGGACACCTTAAAACATTGGCGTTTTTAGGCGTCTGAAGTGGTCATGCTTGAGTGAATTCTGAGCATAACACTTCAGACGCCCTCGTAAATATTCAGACGCCTAAAAATGCTAATGGTGTTCAAAAGTGTTACATTTAGGCGGTTCTGAATGAAAAATTTACAGTGCGTTACCTTGATATTGTGATTATTGTGTTGCATATTTGAAAGTGTTATCTTTTAATGATGTGAATATCAATCATAAACTGGAATAACTTTGTGTTTCTTTTTCTTTATTGACTGTTTTGCCAATTGCCGCGCACTAGTGTTGCACATGGACCCGTGGTATGCGGGATGTTGCAACACTTGACACCTGATTTAAAATAATCCACCCGCACAAAACTACAAGCCTGTTAAAAACTCAAACCCTGCTCAAAAAAAAGCTGACAATGACCCTTTCAAATGGAAATGTACTGGGTTACCTTTAATGCGGATTTATGGCCTAAATCTACGGGACATAGTAATGAAATATCCCTAAATAAGACGTACCAGATGGTTTTCCCGTATTGGAGTATTTCCTTGCCGAACAGATCCAGATTATTCTGACAAATTTCACGACTGTAGGCATTATGGATGATGCCATCTTCTATTCACTGGCTATATTTTCAACGCCGCACGCAATACCGAAACAGAAAGCCAGCGAAATAATCACGCTTGGCTTCTGTTTCGGGGAAACACAGGGAATAAAGATGGCAGCATCCATGATTGCAGTACAGTCGTGACATTGTCGGAATACTCTGGATTTTCGAAAGGATACCGCCAACGACCATGAAACCATCTGGTACGTCTTATTTAGTGAATTTTCACTTTCAGATACCTCATATATAATACTGTCATCTGATTGGTTAAAAGTGGATGCATAAATTCAATTAGCTTCAAGAATTGAACCAAAATGAACTATGCCCCGGGAAGAGCGGGCATAGTTAATCATGACCTCCTATAACTCTGGACACCTCTCCCAACATAGGAACGACTGCTGTACGGACTATATATCCATCCGTATTAGAGTGTACATATTGAAGTCTGTAAGAGAGAAATAAGCAGACTGTATTTTGTGTACTCGTATGTGGGGAGTCTGTGCTGTCGTGTAAAGTCTGATACAAACCGGGGATACAACCACAAAAACAAGCGCAAGATGGCTGATTCGAAGAATCAGTAGGCTTATTAATGCTTTGAGGGTTTGTTATTGCTCGTACTTGAAACCTATCTATATCCCATTGAGGTTGTTTGACAGCGACCTGTCATAACGCCATCGCCCGGCTTCGCGCTTTGCTTTATTGAAAATAAAATGGATGCGCCCATGGCATCGGCACGCAGGTTTGACGGGTCGCTGGCCAACGATTTTCGACCGTTGGTAAGCACCTAGATCCAAAGATTTCTGAATAAATCAAGATGACAAACATTGGTTATAGGTGATGTAACAGAAATATAATTTGGAATTATCACATTAGTCGTGATGTATGTGTGTTTTCATGTATTGTGGAAATGCGTGAAGCGGTGTTGTGATTGTAAAAGTTGCTGAATTTCAGGCTGCAGGCAAATTGTACACATCTGCCGACAAAAAAATGGCAACGGCGATCCGTTTTGGACTCCAAATCACTTCTCAACACAAGAAGTGTTGATTGCTAATCTGACAAGTTTTGGACCCGAAGTTACACAAAATTGTTTTAAACCCTGCATGTACGCCATGACAACATGGCCTACAGCTCATGAACTACACAGGATATAGGTGTGTTATGACAAAAAATCTATATATTCGGTATATACAAAGCAAAATATTGACTGCTTTTTATTCGGAGCATGGTTGAAAGTATAGGCCCTCGGTGATCTCGAACCATACTATGCCCCTCGGCTTCGCGCGGGGATAGTTGGTTTCGTGAACACCTTGGGCCTATAGTTTAACCATCCCCTAATAGCTATCAATATTTGGAGTAATATATGTGCCGATAGATTATTGCCAATAAATCCCTGTTAAACACATAGTCTATAAGTCGGTCCCGTCGCGTGTGACGTAAAATTTTGAACACCTCCCCATAATTGATAACTATGTAGAATTTAGGGGATACAAACAGCACGTCCTCGTCAGTTATTCACCCGGGAGGGCACTCCCATATTAGATGGTGTGCGTATAATAGTAGGCTGTTTAAGACCATTAGACATCGCTCTCACCCAAAGACCCCAGTGTTTTTAAAAAATGTCACACAAAGACCCCATATTTTTTTTCAAATTACAACTGTCATCCTAAGACACCTATTTTGGGGGGAAAATTTGAAAAATGTTCACCCCAAAACCACATTTTGAGTTTGAAATTTTTTCAAAATTTTCTAGAAAGACCCAATTTTTGGGAAGTGGGGGCAAATTTGTTAACCGAAAACCCCCTAGTATGGGGCATTTTTGACCTGTCTCGCACCCACCAAACGACCCCCTTTTTTTAGTTCTCTGTCACCGAATGCCCATGGGTTTGAAGTGCGAGCCTTACACCCAGATCAATTTCATATGTGATTGCCCCGGGTTATTCATAAAAAAATCAGAAATACCCTTACAGTGGAGTTGATTCTTCAGCTCCCACACCTCTTAGAATAAAGAAAACTGATTCCTTTGGACAACATAGAAAAATTTGATTTTTTATGGTCATGATTTAGGTTTTACGTGGTAAACCAATTGCGATGTATAAACTTGGCGATTTTTTTAGCCCTCCCCCTGTCGCCAGCATCGAGAGGAGTACATTACGCCCTCTATAGGTTCGTGGCCCGTTTTTGCCTTTGCCCTCATTGCCTTTTCAAGCACGATCTTGTGGGGAAACGATAACTTGTAGTGGTTGAGCACTTTCTGATATGAAGAACAACCATGGGAATTGACTGTGACTGTCTGCCTATTCCCGTATCAATTTTAATGTATTCATCAAGAGCCCGTTTGGGAGCTTCCACGGTTAGGAATATACAAGAGCTCGACAGCTAAGGGGACATAACAACGGTCACATAATACAATGGGCACACAGCAACCAGATCTGCTTTGTCCGATGAAGTAGGAGATGGCATATCATTATTATGGCAGATGGCATTGGGATTGCTGCGATGGCAGAACAAACAAAACATAGACCCACTTGGTGGTAACACGCCACTGTGAACTCGCGCCCTGGACTTGATGTCAATAAACCCAATGGAACTGTCTACCTGAAACCGTCGTCAATATCACTACAACTGAAACATTTAAAGAAGAAACCAACCAAGTATCTAGAAACCAACCCTCCAGCATCTAACCCCGCATCTAACTGTCCATTCATAGCTGTAGACCCGCGTTTTTAATTAATATTAGAGAGAATATTAGTGTCGGGAAAAAAAATCGTGAAGAAAAGTTGGTATTCATCTATACCCAACAAATTGTGAAGTGTCGTGCGTGCTGAAAAGTATTCTTCACACCCCATTCTATGCCATTTTCTGGATTTTGGCCATGCAATCGCAGAAGCGGAACCAGTCCGAATAGTTCGTAGACATAAACTTTTTCAGGCAAATTCGCTTTTAAATAGGTGTGTAAAACCGTTGCATCAAAAGAGGTTCTATAATATAGAGAGGCAAACGTTACGTAATCTTAGAAATAATACACCGTCCAGCATGTTTTGCCGACCACAATAGAAAGCATAGAGTACCAACAAGAGAAAGCGATGGCTGCCTCCGCTTCTTCCACATCCTGTGGGTGCCGCTTTGCATATACACTAATCGTAGTCAATACAAAATTAATGTCTGGGTGTTAGGTTGCCAGTGTAATAATAGTGTTACCTGGCTCATTTTCTCAGATACTCTTTTTTCACATAATGCAAAGCGCGCTTAGGTGAAAGATTATTCATTGAGGCGGTTTATTTACATCAAGACGACTGGATGTGTCATTTCATTCGTATGTGTGGCCATGGGTAGACACAATTTAACCACCCATAGCACCCAACATCCAACACTGATTGTTTGGCGGATTGTTTGTATCGACTTGACATTATGTGTGTATCACAACACCCAACTGATATTAATTCCGTGCAATATTCAAATGTCCAGCGCCCAGCACGGACACTGGTTTGAATGCGTTTCACCCCCTTGGTACAATCTACAAGCGAAACACCACCTTCAGACTACACCTTAAATCACTTTACAACACACTATTCTCCCATACCTTAGCTACGGTAACATCATCTGGGCTCCAACTATCATTCACGACTCACAAACTAACATCACACAGAAATGGACCATTCGCACTATCACAAACTCACCGCCCAGAACTCACACCTTTCCATTATTTCACTCACTGAAAACACTTAAATTAGAGCACCTCAACCAACTTCAAACAACGCTCTTCATGTTTGACTATCACAACAATCATTTACCTCCGAATTTTAGCAATTCCTTTACCACAAACAGACAAATCCACAGCTATAACACCAGACAAGCCGACAAACTTCATCTTCCCCTCCCAAAATCTTCCTCTGAAAGCACTTTATTCAGTATCACGGCGCAAAACTTTGGAATGATCTTCCAGAATCCATCACAACAATTACAAACAAAAATACTTTTAAAGCTCAACTAAAAAAAAAAAAAAAAAAAAAAAAAAAAAAAAAAAAAAAAAAAAAAAAAAAAAAAAAAAAAAAAAAAAAAAAAAAAAAAAAAATTACATACCTCAACAAGACATGTTGAAAAGTCTGTCCTTTATGTCCAAATTCCCGTATCCTGTATTCCGTTAAGTGTTTGTTTAGCTTAGATAAATTGTTTGTTTTTGTTTGTTTTTGTTTTTGTTTTGTTATGTATACTTATCTATGTAATATTCTATCATCCATTATTTGTAACATTATTGTAATTTTGTAAAGTATTAAAATATGTATTACAGGGCCAGCAATAACCATAAGCCCTATCGGGTTGTCCATTACTGGTCCTAGCATATCATATCCCTCACCTGTTCATTTTAGTACAGTTTTCAATTGCTTCATTTCGTATTATTATATAATATACTGTAATATACATTGCTGTCATGTACGATATGTTATGCTAAATAAATTGAATCTTGAATCTTGTGACATGGGCTACAATTACATTACTAATGTGTAACATGTATATACCACTATTTAGGAAAATTAAGAAAAATCACTTCAAAGTTCACTGCTTCAGACCCAAAAAAAAAAAAAAAAAAAATTAATCCAGAAGAGTTCATTGGGCAAATAACTTGGGAGAAATTTGACGAGCTGAGAAAGCCTGAGTTAATGAAGTTAGCCAAACATTTTGGACTTGAAGCTGAACATGCCATGAGAAAGCAGGTTATAAAAAATAGCCTGATTAAACCTTAGTTTAGGAAGATGTTTGGGATGAATCCTATTTGGAAAGGATTCAGGCTGTTCAGGAACAAGTTGGAAGTGATGCGCAAGTTAAAAGAACTTGAAATTCAAAAGGAATTAGAAATAGAGTTGAAAAAGATGGAAATGGAACAAAAACAAAAAGAAATGGAAATGCAAAAAGAGATGGAATTGCAATTGAAAAAGGCAAAATTACAGAATAGATGAAACAAATGGAGCTTGACGCTCAATTAGAGTTAGAAAAATTTAAACAACAGGCTAGCTCGTCAGACTCTTCCAAGAAAACTGGTTTGATGCGGCGAAAAATATTCGCCTGGCTCCAAAATTTCAGGAACATGAAGTAGACAAATACTTCTTACACTTTGAGAAAATTGCAAATAGCTTGAAATAGCCTAAGGAATCTTGGACCTTGTTGCTACAGTCAGTGTTCATTGGTAAAGCCCGAGAAATATATTCGGCCATGTAAATAGACAGATGTAGTGATTATGATGAAGTTAAGCAGGCAGTGTTCAAAACATATGAATTGGTGCTAGAGGCATATAGACAAAAAATCAGGTCTTGTCAGAAAAAGGATGATCAGACACATGTTGAATTTGCCCGTTTAAAGGAGCAGATGTTTGATCGCTGGCTTCTCTCAAAAGAAGTTGGGCAAAATTTTGGTCAACTTAGGGAGTTGATGTTAGTTGAAGAGTTCAAAGAGTGTCTACATCCAGATATCAAAACACATCTAGATGAAAACAAAATTGACAGTTTGCGTGAAGCAGCCGTGAAGGCCGACGACTATGCTTTGACACATAAGCTGAGTAATACTAGTAGGCCTAGCCAAGAATTTACTAGGTACAACAAGTACAACAATAAGTCGGGTTCTAACAAAGCGTCTCATGGTAGCACAAAAAATGCAAATGGTGCGCCCGCAGGCGGAGTGCCCCTCTCTCTGTAATTGGCGTTTGGGCCAGACTTCCTCATATAATGTTGATGTGGGGGGTTCGCCACTCCTCCCGCACAGCGAGTCTGTTTTGCATTCCCAGCATATGCCGGTACCCATTTATACTCCTGGGTGGAGAGAGGCAAGCGAGGTAAAGTGCCTTGCCCAAGTGCACAACACATTGGCGACAGCGGGGCTCGAACCCACAACCTTATGCTTATGAGACGAGCGCTGATCCACTGCACCACATGTGCCTTCGGTAGCACACAGGAGGGGAAATCCCAGTCAGGTTCCCATGAAAAGGAGGAGCAAAGAAACTAGTAGTGCTAATCAAAAGCATGGGATGGGACCCAAATCACAGCTCACATGCAATCACTGTAAAAAGCCAGGACATTTAAAGTCACGGTGTTGGGAGTTACTGGCTACCCGCTCAAAAAGGAGGGAGCCAAAAGTGAGTCAAAACCAATAGGTTGTGCAGTTACTTCGAGGTCAAAAGTTCATTCTTCTGTTCAGAGACAAGAAATCCCACAAAAGGGAAATGACACAGAAAAAGTAAGGGATGACTTTAAGCCTTTTGTTTTTGAGGGATTTGTGTCACTTTCAGGTGACAGTTTAGATCCAAAACCCATTAGAATCATGCGGGACACGTGCTGTGCACAGTCTATGATATTGGAAGATGCACTTCCATTTGATATTGAGAGTTCCACAGGAACTAGTGCATTGATTCAGGGATAGGTATGGATTGTATTAGTGTCCCTCTTCACAAAATGAATTTGAAATCAGACTTGGTTTCTGGACCTGTCACAATTGGTGTTAGACAAGAACTCCCAGTAAAAGGGAAACGTTTGTCGATGAGCTTGATGAATGATCGCCCGATGTTGGTGGAGACGTTCTTGCTGAAAGGCGGGTTGAACCAGGTGATGTTTCGTTTACGTTTGCGGGTCGTCCTGCTGCACGGTTACTTGTAGGCCTATGTGAGTTCCTCGTTGTATCCGGCGACGACGACGACGTGGGGGACCGGCACTATGGACTTAAGAGCCACCGGTGCCCTCCACAAATCGCGGAATTGAAACCATTTGAAGAAGACATGTACAACCTCATCGACAGCATACGATTGCGACCTACTAGCGACGAATTCCAGAACCAACTGAAAAAGGACATCAAATCCATAAAGACCTCGGACGCAATGTACATCCCCGCCGACAAGACGCGCAACCTGTATAAAGTGACCAGCACTTACAGCACTGTTTTACTTACATCTGCACTTTTTGCAATCTCATATATTTCCTGTTGTAACTTTTGCTTGCTTTTTGTCAAATAGCGTCTTAGTGCAATTTTTGTATGTTTTTAGCCTATCTAAATGTCAGTAAAATTTTAATTATTATTAATTATTATCATACACACGAAAAGCTCCTACGAGAGGAACATCACTATAGGGGAGCAGATCTAAAGTCAAAACGCACTAAACCGGAAAGTGGAGTAACATATAATTTTTTTGATAAATATAAGGAGTTTTTTGGATAAAATGAAAGATAAATATGTGAAGTCCCTCCAAGTTTTTTACAAGGTTTTACACCTACTGTTTTAAAACAATATGCGGTGGTCCCTACTCAACTTACGGTCGGCCATAACTTGGACCATATCTCCCCGAGCTATTGTGCAAATACGAAATTCAACCTTGTTTTATGTTTTACATTTGAGCAAATTAAAATCACCTTTTGTTTTTCACTTTTTAGACATTTCTGGAGCCAATACAATTAAGAATCTATTGAGGGTCTGATCTATATAAATCACGCACATGCCTATATTATTATGGATGGCCTTGAAATTTTGCGTTGTACCTTTGTACATGCTTTATGGTGGATTTAATACCTAAACTTACTCCCTTATTGGCTCACATTATCGAAAACAACACGTGTGCTATATAATAAACATTTATACTGAACTTGGTTGCCTTCAAAGCTTAATCCCAATTTTATCATACCGGATTTCTTCGTGCCGATTCATCGAAATTTTTATGACAAGCAAAATATGCCCATTTTTTATTGACCCTTTAAAAGGAAACAATCCCGCACGCTAGTTGTTAAGTTAAAGAATTCCTGTCAAAAACATTGTTTAGAACATGGGCGAATACTGTTTTAGAAACGGGGGTCTCAAGTTTGGTTTGGGTAGGGACGTGCCTTGAGAAGTCTTGGAGAAACCCAAATTTGCCATGTTTTCCTCCAAATTTTGACATTTAAGCAATCTGGACATTTTGCTTCAGTTGACTAAGTTTCTAACAACTTTTAGAAAATTGTGGCTCCCCCGACCCATGTTATACCAAGTTTTTTCATGAAAACGGGTCATTGATATCCCAGAATGCTGAAAATGAGACCATGATTGTGGCACGTCATGTATAGGTCATTTGTGGTTGAGAACATCCCCTCGGGTTCGGAAATAAAGCATGTCTCTTGGGTCAATGTCCCGAAACACCTACCGAAAATAAGTGAATGTTTCGAGATATGTTTTGTTAAACTGAGATGCTTCGTGCCTATCCCATCTTACTCCTGATGCCAACTAAATATATATGTATGGACCCGTTAGACAAATGGAACAATCCAAGTACTTTAGTTGTGCGGTGAACAAAATTTGCACTGGAAAAACATGGTTTATAAACGTGGTGCGAAGTAGAAGTGGTGAGGTAAGAAACATGGCAAATCTCTAAACACCGACCGGCAAATGGACGTTGGCGGGGTTAAACTTTTAACGTTTACGCATATGCACATGGTATTTAATTTCACTGTTTTACAGTGAAATGAGAGTGGGACCTCATTCGTGAGAATGCCGTCCTCACAGGGAGAACTTGACCTCGTTTGTTTTTTTTTTTTTTTGTTTTTTTTTTTTTTTTTTTTTTCCATGTTGTTGAATTGATCGTGATTATTTTAATCTTAGTTACAAACACAAACTGCTGTTATTCAAGTAAATGTCCGCGGCTTTAACCGTACACCAAGGGATTTCCCAAAACTCAAAAACATCGGAAGAGTTAAGATCCCGATTGACTTTTGACTTGTCCCTACGCAATTGCCGTACTTCTTACCAACAGCGAATTTCTGTCCTTGATGAAAATTATAAGTCTTAGTATAAACTCAAATACCCGTATAGGCTATGTCATTGCTGTTGTATGGCTATATCACTCTAACACTGTTCGTGTATTGACACTTTCTGTCTTTTTTTTCCTTATATGTACAACGATAAACAGTAAATGGTAAATACATTTTATTACTAAACGCTATCCATCAATGAAATAATGAAATATGTTTATTTTAACACGGTAATTAAATTATAGTAAACAATGTAGAAAGTAAGGTGTATTATTGCTAAACTGATTTTTACAAGGCCCATCAAAAGTTTGTATCTTTACTCATCATACCAAAAATGGAAAAACAAACTTATTTTTATCATCTTATGTCTTCTTGTTTCTTACCTTGGGCAATCTAGAAGCACGCTAATACGTATTTAGCAAATTGAAATACTTAAGAAGCGTGGGTTTGCTTGAATCATGTACATAATAAAATTGTACTGGCAATGTTGCTATAGTACATACTATTTTGATCTCGGAAATCAAAGACCGCTGAGTTCGTGTTTAATTTTCTTGACCGACCCTCCGTCCTGCCAGAATTAGAAAGGAGACATGAAATATTGAGAGTTTTGGCTCCCAATTGTCTTCAGACCGATAACAGTGGATAACGTTTTTACAAACAAACCCCCCTTTTCGTCCATCCCGCCACGATACGATATTTTCGTATAATGGACTCGTTGATATTTTGTTTTGTTGATATAATGGCTCCTGACATTATAGAAGCCATATAATCATATGAGAAGTTATCAGCAAAATTGATACAATATGATGTGCATTTTTCTGCATTTCAGTTGGTAACCTAAGCCACTGGGAATAAACCCTTCTGGAGTGGTTTTATTACAAATACCTGACTTTTTAAACACAAAGTTTTTTAGTCTTCTTTCGTTTGCATGGTTCAGAAACACATATAACGCAATACTAAAACCCAAAAACGTCTGTTTTGACCAAACTTTGCGGCGTCCTATGATCAAAATATGTCGGTGTTCCTTGAAGGGCAATGTCATTTTCTAATTGTGTAATAAGCGGTATTGTTGGTTTGGTTAATATCTTTATATTTTCCATTGGGTGGTGGCCCTAAATGTTCTTTAGCTTAATGCTTTTATTCAGATGTCGAACTGTACTTTTGCATGGATACAAAGTACAATTTTGAGCCTATGTATTGAATAGCGAGGTCTTTTTTAAATTTGAACTTAAACACATCTCAAGCGAGCGATATCACCATCGCTCTTCCACAAGTCCTAAATCACATCCTACTGTTAATTTTTCTTTTTTTCGTTATTTAACGACATACGTCGTCTTAGTTGGATATAATCATAAATAGTACAACTACAAAACCTATACTGACTTAATGGTGACATGTTTTCTATTAAGGCGGCACATTTAAAATCCTGACAACACAGCATGTTACATCACACCTGTTTCCCCAGCTGCTGGGCCGACTGCCCGCTGCTGCTTTGTTCAAAGTCAAATAAGGCTTCTTTCTATTGACACGTACCGCAATTATTATGAAATGGTGGTTAATTTTTGGAGCTCACAATGGCTATTCAAGGAACACGGCGGCATTGTCGCATGGCTTATCCTAAACGAATTTTCAACCAAATACCAGCCACTATATTTTGTAACGTAACTTCATAGTTTTTGTTGGCTACAAATACTGTCACTGCTGTGACGGCGTAGATTTGTTCAGAAAATATTGCAGTCGAAAGTTCCACGTGGTTCTGAGTTTTTACTATTGAAATCATAAACAAAGTTGGTCAAGTTGTCTAACCGACAAAGTTGCATACTTTTATTCAAAAATACACACCTGAAAACACCATTAATCACAAACAAGTGTTGAATTAGATCAACAATCACTGCTTCAAAATGCAACCAAAAATACCACCGATACAGTTATTTATATTGTTACAACACCCGGAAAAAGAAACATAGATGGTCAACAAAAAATCATGCATATTTTATGTAATTAGGTCATAACTCCTAAACCACTGTGCAAAACGTGTAAAAAGTTGTTCCAGACACCTTATAGATTGAACACTAACTTAAGCCAGAAAAATCCTACATGTACTCCAAATTTGGGTTTTTTGTTAACGATCACTTTCGGCTTAGATCTGCGCCCTATAACCCTACCAAACCGCGGACACATCAGCTACCGACCAGATCAACACTGAAGCACGAACATCGACGAAGAACTTGGCACCGCAAACAGAATGGACACCATGCATGGCAAAAAGACAACAGCATTCATCACCCGTAAAGACCACAAAGAGAATTTGCCAACACACAACCATGCCGACTCATAACCCGGCCAAAAGCGAAATCGGACTCATCAGCAAATCCATCCTCGCGAATCAACCAGAACATCAGATCTGCAACTTCATCAACCAGTGCCAACTCGACCTCATTTATAGAATATGTTTCAGAAACTCGAAGACAGGACAAGCCCACCTTCATCAGCTTCGACATCACCGATTTTTACCTATCCATCACAGAGGATCTACTCAGAAATCACTGACGTTCGCCAAGAAATACGCGACATCTCCAGGCAGGAATCACATACTCCTCCATTCCAGGAAGTCGCGTCTATTCGACGGAGGCCAACCCTTGGAAGAAAAAGAGATACAAGGACTGTGTCACCAAAAGAGAAATAATGACTTGTGTCGAAAACAAGAGAGAAATAAGTGCTTTGTCCCAACCTGTTTCGGACCATCACCAGGGAGCTACACGGCGCGGAAGTATTGTGACCTGATCGCTTGTACAGACTCACCATACTATCCAAGAAGTTCGACAAGGGAAAATAGGACTCTACAGCGGACTACGGCTTAGCAGGTTACACAGAACATCCCGGCCCGCATCCGACAGAAACAGGAAAGACATCATCAAGACATTTAGAGATCTCGGCATCACGTCACCATCTACTGCACTGAAGTCCAGCCACTTCCTTACATCACTCTCAACTTGGACAACGCAAATACTACCCATACCGCAAACCCAACAACCGCCAGTCTAAATCCATACCTCTCCAAACACCCGTCAAACATCATCAAGAACCTACCACCTCCATAAGCAGACGCATATCATATATTCATAGCAAAATATACCTTCGATAACGCGTCAGCATTCTACAACGACTCTCTGAAGGCCAGCGGTTGCAACGAGGAACTCACATACACAGAACGTGCAACAGTAAACCCAACATCACCTTGTTCACCCGCCTTCAGCAAGAAGTCTCCACAACCAACATCGGGCGATCATTCCCAAACGCCCGACAAACATTTCCAGCAGGATCCAAACTCAACAAGATATTAAACCGGAACACCGTCAAGATCAGCTATAGCTGCATGCCCAAAGTCGCCAGCATCATCAAACCACAACAAGAAGATCGCCGCAAATGAAACCAAACATACGAAAACAAGGATTGCAACTGCCGCCAACAAGGCCGTGCCAACTGAAGGAAACTGTTTGAAACCTAACATCATCTTACATGTCTACGCGCCGAAGTAAAGTAGCCACAACGAGGGACTCAACCAAAAAGTTTAATCGGACTGAAGGAACCACCTTTCAAGACCAGATTCAACAACACACAAGGGACATCCTTCAAAATAAAAAACACCGAAAGAACACAAGAACTCTCCAAGTTGTTTACCCCCGTGTGGCACCTTCAAGAAGAACGACAACCGTACGACATCACATGGTCAAATGTATCCAGCGCTCGACCGTACTCCAGCGGCACCAAGAAATGCGACTCTGGCCTCACCGAGAAGGGCTATCATCGATGGCCGACAAAGCAGACTACTTCAACAAGCGACCCGCCCGAACTGATATCCAAAGTGCAGACACGAGAACAAAATTCTACTTAGCATAAACCACTCCAGCATCACCTAGGAAATACGACCACCATATCTCTCCGCCTGTCCGCAATTGTCATCGTCCATCTCATGACGACTCTAGAAACGTTACTCTTCTCTACGACGTCCGCAACACCATATATATATAGCCATCCACCGAATGCAGCCCGGTGTCTCTATCGCACAAGCGTGAAAACTCCGAAGTAGTAAAAACTACCGTTCCAGCAGGTATATAATATATATATATAATATTTGAGATAACCTCATCTATTAAGATCCCTGTTCATCTTGATTGGTTAAAAGTGGAGGCCTTATAAATTCACATAGCTGCAAGAATTGAACCAAAAATGAACGATTCCCTGGGAGGGCGGGCATCTCATTCATGACCTTACCTGGACACCTCCTGCCCAACATAGAGGACTGCTGTACGGACTCTATATCCATCCGTATTATGAGTGTACATATGAAAGTGGTGTAAGAGATGAAGATATAAGCAGACCGTATTTTGTTTACTCGTATGTGGGGAGTCTGTGCGGTAGTGTAAAGTCTGATTACAAACGGGGTACAAACAAGAGCACGGGAATGGCTGAATCCAGCATCAGTAGCCTATTCATGCTTTGAGGTTTGTTGTTATACTGATCGTACTTGAAACCTATTCCCCTCTGATGTTGTTTGGACAGCGATCTGTAATAGCGCATCGCCCGGCGTCGCGCTTTGCGTTTGGAAATTTTTTATCTATAAAATGGCTGCGGCCATGGCATCGGCACTCAGGTTTGACGGGTCACTGGCAAACGATTTCGACCGTTAATAAGCACCTAGATCCAAAGATGTCTGCATAAATAAGAGACAAAATGTTTATAGGTGATTGTTAATCAGAAAAATAAAGTTGGAATTATTTCACATTTAGGTCGTGATGGGGTGTTGTGTGTTTTCATCGTGTTAGGGAGAAATGCTTGAAGCGGTGATTGTTTAAGTTGTTAAAGTCTGAATTCGGCCATTCGGAGCTGCAGGAAAATTGTAACATTTCCGACAAAAAAATGGCCAAAAGGAAGGCGATTACGGCGATCCGGTTTGGACTCCAACATCAACTCCTCAACACAAGAAAGTTGATTGATAAATTTTCTTGACCGTTTTGGACCCTATGTTACACAAATTGTTAAACCATGCATGCACACGCCATGACAACAGGGCTCCTCCTGAGCTACACATGATTCTAGGCCTTGTGTTCTGACAAAAATCTATATATTCGGTATATAAAACAATATTGACTGATTTTTATCGGAGGATGGTTGAAACTAGAGGCCCTCGGTGATCTCTAAACCATACATTATGCCCGCGGCTTACCCTCGGGGCCATTAGTATGGTTTCGAAGATCACCTGGGGCCCGATAGTTTCAACCAGGCCCTCATAGCAGTCAGATTTGGATAAGAGAGAGAGAGAGCAGAGAAGGGAGAGAGAGAGAGAGAGAGAGATATATATATATATATAATATATATGACTAGATTGAACAATAGGGCGAAAATCAATTAATATTCATTAGGTCTATAATGAACCTTTCTATTATTGCTAATTAATTAATATTCATATTCTTTTCGTTAGATAATGAGATTATCCTCTGCCATAAATTAATATTCATTTCTTTTGACGGAATTAAAGCGCAAACAAAAGATAAACGGAGGCGAAAGAAATTCGCCCTCCAACGTAAAAGTCTATGTTTATGATATAGAAAATTTCGCCATAGCGTAGGATATAGTGATATATTTCTATATATATAAAAAAATATATATATAATATATAGATTTATTATATATGTATATATATATATATTATATATATATTATATATATATAATATATATACTTCCGATAAACTGCAATTTAAGTTTTCACATATGAGGAAGTTTAAGTCATTTACTATGACTTGTTACAAGCCAAGTCAACTAACCACGTATGCATCTCACAAATTTACAACACTGGGCCAAAGTATGCTACTGCTATTTACATTGTATAAATTGTATGTCTCCACTTTGGAATTGGCCAACTGTTGTTCGTGATATTTAAGGAAAATTTACTTGTCGCAAAATGACCTTGAATAGGAAATTGTGATGGTGTGTGTTCCTCTTATCACCATGAGAAACTTGGTTATATAATGGGTTTGCAATTACTGCATCCCTTGTTATCATCCCTGGTCACGTCAGCTGAAAGCGATAATTCAAGTATCTGTTACTACGCAAACATCGCTCTGGATAGAAATACCACGGCTACAACACGGAAGAATCGGAAACCAAAACTGTACTCTCATGGTAGGCAGGACAAGGAGGAAGAGGAAGGAGATTCCCACCCTTCATTTCTCCATTCCCCTACCCTATCCAACTTAACCAATATCTAACTCTCTATTCTCCGCAACGCCCTCCCTCCTCCACCACCCCCCACACCTCCTCCCCTCCCATCCTGTTCCCCCTTGCTGGCCTCCCCACCGATCTTTTTCCAGATTATGTACAAAACCGGACGAGGATGGGACCATCTACAACATTTCTATATGTGCGCCTCGTATCAAAACCAAACTGAAGGATTTGGGAATAGCACTTATTTACGCATTTCACTGATGCTGCCTGGACCCTGTTATACTATTTCTCCAGTAACAGTCTGGTGTGATGTACATCAAAGCAAATTTTTACTTTAGAATTACAAGCCATCAATTTGAAACTGAACAGGCTGTGAAAAAGTACCTTTGACCAGATCAGAGCTAAAAATGAAACTGAACGACTCTATGTAATAATCTAGAGGTATATGATAAGATATATCGGTCGTCGCATATGACAGAAGAGTGAGTTATAGAAAACTGATTGAACGTAATCCATCATTAAGGTTAACATTTCATGTTCAATCTTACACCTATCTGACCGTAACTTCGGTATTCAGATATATTATCTATAGCTGCCTATCCCATTTGCCCCATGGGATGTTCATGTAAGCTGTACTCCAAAAGATTTGGAAAACCAACGGTAATTTGGTAAGGAGTCAGTGACTCTGAACGAATGCTAATATAACGAAAACTCCAGGTGAACTTTGCAGAATTACACACAGCTTGTGAAGGGGTCGGCAGGTGGGGGGGGGGGGGGGTTGGGGGGTCCAGGGGTTTGTTGGGTACCCATGCTCGTTCCAGGGGTTCTGAAGGTGACCCGAACAGGACCAATTTTCAAGTGAAATATTACCACTAACGGGACCATTTTTGGCGAGGTTGTCAGTGAAAATACACCCTTAACGGGACCAATTTGAAGTGAATTATACCCCTTGCGGGACCGTTCCAAATACGTGATATAAAAGATATACCTTTAAATATCTAATTATACAAGAAAATGACCACAGTGTGTACGCAAGAAAAAATTACACATTGGAGTATTTGAGGATATGTTTAGGTGAATTTTTCTATTTGTAGCATTGAACCAGTCACACAATCACAACTGATGTGATGATTACCCCTAGCGGTACGGAACTTGATTATGTGAATTTGATTACCCCTAGCGGTAGTCCCGCATTTGAGCTAGTCCCTCTTTGTTGGAACGAGAATGGGTACCCGACCAAAAATCCAAGACCCCCCCCCCCCCCCGGGCCGCCGGGCAGGAAACTGAAAGACGTGGGTTCCTGGCCGTTTGACAGCTTGCCATAGTAATTTTACTGCTTAGTAAGAACAAGATTACTAATCTTCATGAAGATACTTTTAGTGGATTTAAACAGGCTCGAAGTACTAGATATATCATATAAACCAATTTGTCTTATTACATTAGGTCATTTTCACCTGCAGTACTCTCAAAACAACTATTTCGAATGGAATACAGTATCACAACCTCAAAACTGATGACCGTTCAAAGGTTTGCATGCTTTACGAGTATTGTATATAAAGAAAATAATATCAGCAGGCTGCAGCCGGAGATCGAGATTACTTAAATATCTAGTATGTGTTGAAATATTGTGTATTTTTTTTATTGTTTTGTTAATTTATTTGAATGGAAATGGTTTCCAAGATATGACGGCACTCTCAGTCCTAGATAGATATTTCTGAGAATAGATTACTTCCCTATATGAATTAGGTACCACATAGCCTACAGTGGATGGGTATATCTCAAATGCATACTCTTGTCAATTTATTCACTCTTAGTGTTAGAAAATATGCAAGTGTTAGATTTATCTAAAAATAGCATTTCTTCAAAAAATAGGACGCAGAATCACCAATCAAACTTGCCAAATGGAAATCATAAATTAAGGTGGAAAATAAACTACCCGAACTGCCTGTAGGCCTATTTGATCAGTTGAGTGATATTCAGTGATAGTAGTACTGGTAACAATAGAATATTAAAGTACTCGTTACCTGATATTGTCAGGGATCTTGTCCATTTGACAAAGTTAGGCTTAACAACAATGAGTTATCTGACAAACTGCATGGAGACTATTTGAGGGGGGGTTTGAGGGATGATCGGTGCTAAGATACATGTTAATAAGAATTAAAGAAGTCGTACCTGACATTGTCAGGGATCTTGTTCATTGGACAGAACTTTCCCTCGACAACAATGAGTTATCTGAACTACCTATAGGCCTATTCAGGGATCTTGTTCATTTGACAGATCTTTATCTTGACCACAATAAGTTATCTGAACTGCCTATAGGCCTATTCAGGGATCTTCATTTGACAGAGCTTTACCTTAACAACAATGAGTTGTCTGAACTGCCTGTAGGCCTATTTGATGGGTTGAGTGATTTATCAGTGCTTGCACTGCATACCAATAAGATTAAAGTACGCATACCTGATATTTACAAGGATCTTATTCATCTGACATATCTTTGTCTTCACCACAATGAGTTATCTGAACTGCCTGTAGACCTATTTGATGGGTTGAGTGATTTATCAGTTCTAGCACTGCATAATAATAGGATTAAGGTACTCGTATCTGATATTTTCAGGGAGCTTGTTTATCTGACAGATCTTTATCTTCACCAGAATGATATATTTGAACTGCCGGTAGGCCTATTTGATGGGTTGAGTGATTTATCACAGCTAGCACTGGATAATAATAGGATTAAGGTACTCGCACCTGATATTTTCAGAGATCTTGTTCATTTGACAGAGCTTGGCCTTAACAACAATGAGATATCTGAACTGCCGGTAGGCCTATTTGATGGGTTGAGTGATTTATCAGTGCTAGCACTGCATGTCAATAAGATTAAAGTACTTGTACCGGGTATTTACAGAGATCTTATTCATCTGACAGATCTTTATCTTAACAACAATGAGTTATCTGAACTGCATGCAGTCCTATTTGCAGGGTTAATTGATTTATCGGTGCTACTTCTGTGTAATAACAGTCTGAAGTTATTACAAACTGTTGTTTTTGATAATCTCAATCATTTGACAATGCTAGAGTTAGATGGTAATATGTTATCTGAGCTTCCCTATGGCACATTGATAGGATTGAGGGATTTATCAAAGCTAACACTAAATAATAATAGGATTAAAGTACTTCAAACAGATATATTTATGGATCTCATTCATCTGATAGATCTTTATCTTGACCACAATGAGTTATCTGAACTGCCGGTAAGCCTATTCAGGCATCTTGTTCATCTGACAGATCTTTGTCTTGACCACAATGAGTTATCTGAACTGCCGGTAGCCCTACTTGATGGGATGAGTGATTTAACAGTGCTAACACTGCATGCCAATAAGATTAAAGTACTCGTATCTGATATTTTCAGGGATCTTATTCATATGACTGACCTTTATCTTGACCACAATGAGTTATCTGAACTGCCTGTAGGCCTGTTTGATGAGTTGAGTGAGTTATCAGTGCTAGTACTGGATACCAATAGGATTAAGGTACTCGCACCTGATATTTTCGGGGATCTTGTTCATTTGACAGAGCTTGGCCTTAACAACAATGAGTTATCTGAACTGCCTGAAGGCCTATTTGATGGGTTGAGGGATTTATCAGTTTTAGCACTGCATGCAAATAAGATTAAAATCTCATACCTGATATATTCAGGGATCTGTTTCATTTGACAGATCTTTATCTTTACCACAATGAGTTATCTGAATTGCCTGTAGGCCTATTTGATGGGCTGAGTAATTTATCAGTGCTAGCACTGTATGCCAATAAGATTAAAGTACTCGTGCCTGATATTTTCGTGCATCCTCTTCATTTGACAGAGCTTGTCCTTAACAACAATGCATTGTCTGAACTGCCTGTAGGCATATTCAGTGACCTTGTTCATCTGAAAGATCTTTACCTTGACCACAATGAATTATCTGAACTGCCTGTAGGCCTATTTGATGGGTTGAGTAATTTATCAGAGCTAGCACTGCATAACAATAGGATTAAGGTGCTCGCGCCTGATATTTTCAGGGATCTTGTTCATTTAACAAAGCTTGGCCATAACAACAATGAGTTATCAGAACTGCCTGAAGGCCTATTCAGGGATCTTGTGTCCCATCTGAAAGATCTTTATCTTGACCACAATAAGTTATCTGAACTGCCTGAGGCCCGATTGATGAGGTTGCGGTAATTTATCAGAGCTAGCACTGCAGAACAATAGGATTAAGGTACTCGGCGCCGATATTCAGGGATCTGGTTCAGTTAACAAAGCTTGGCACTTAACAACCAGGAGTTATCGAACTGCTGTAGGCCATTCAGGGATCTGTTCATCTGGTAGATCTTTATCTTTACTACAATGAGTTATCTGAACAGCCTGCTGGGCTTTTTGTAGGTTGAGTGATTTACTCAGTGTAACATGCAAAATAAGATTAAAGTACTCGCACCTGATATTTTCAGGGATCTTTTTAATTTGACAGAGCTTCATCTTGCCAACAATGAGTTATCTGAACTCCTGTAGGCCTATTCAGGGGTCTTGTTCATCTGACAGCTTCTTTATCTGTACCATAATAAGTGGAGTGTTATTATGAAGTACTGCCTATATTGGCAGGTGGGGTGCAGGGTTCAGTGGTGATTTATCACGGCTAGCACTGCAAAATAATGGATTAAAATGCTTTACCTGATATTTGCAGGGACTCACTATCATCTGACAGGACCTTTATCTGACCACAATGAGTATCTAACTGCATAGAGGCCTATGTGATGAATTGGAGTGATTATCAGTGCTAGTGAGTACGGATTACAATAGGATTAAAGTACTCGTACCTGATATTTTCAGGGATCTTGTTCATCTGACAGTTCTTTATCTCCACCAGAATGAGTTATCTGAACTATCCGTAGGCCTATTTGGGGGCTGAGTAATTTTCAGAGGCTAGCATGCATAACAATAGTATAAGGTACTCGCGCCTGATATTTTCAGGATCTTGTTCAATTTAACAAAGTTGGCCTTACAACAATGTGTTATAGAACTGCCTGTAGGATATTCCAGGGGATCTTGTTCATCTGACAGATCTTAATCTTGACCACCATGAATTATCGAACATCTGTAGGCTATTTGATGGGTTTTGAGTAATTTACAGTGACAACAGTGCAATGCAAATGGATTTAAGTACTCGTACTGATATTTTCAGGGATACTTCTTTTAAAAAGCTTCACCTCAACAAAACATGAGTATCTTGAATTGCCTATAGGCCTATTCAGGTATCTTGTTCATTTGACATATCTTTATCTTGACCACAATAAGTTATCTGAACTGCCTATGGGCCTATTCAGGGACCTTCATCTGACAGAGCTTTACCTTAACAACAATGAGTTACCTGAACTGTCTTTAGGCCTATTTGTAGGGTTGAGCGATTTAACAGTGCTAGCACTACATACCAATAAGATTAAAGTACTCATACCTGATATTTACAAGGATCTTATTTCTCTGACATTTCTTTGTCTTCACCACAATGAGTTATCTGAACTGCCTGTAGGCCTATTTGATGGGTTGAGTGATTTATCAGTTCTAGCATTGCATGAAAATAAGATTAAAGTACTCGTACCTGATATATTCAGGGATCTTGTTCATTTGACAGAGCTTGGCCTCAACAACAATGAGTTATCTGAACTGCCTGAAGGCCTATTTGATGGGTTGAGTGATTTGTCAGTTCTAGCACTGCAGGCAAATAAGATTAAAGCGCTCATACCTGATATATTCAGGGATCTTGTTCATTTGACAGATCTTTATCTTGACCACAATGAGTTATCTGAACTTCCTGTAGGCCTATTTGATTGGTTGAGTGATTTATCCGTGCTAGCACTGCATACCAATAAGATTAAAGTACGTGTACCTGATATTTTCAGGAATCTTATTCATCTGACAGATCTTTATCTTAACAACAATGAGTTATCTGAACTGCATGTAGTCCTATTTGCAGGGTTAAGTGATTTATCAGTGCTACTTCTGTGTAATAACAGTCTGAAGTCATTACCAACTGTTGTTTTTGATAATCTTAATCATTTGACAATACTGGAGTTAGATGGAAATATGTTATCTGAGCTTCCCTATGGCCCATTGATAGGATTGAGGGATTTATCAAAGCTAACACTGGATTATAATAGGATTAAAGTACTTCAAACAGATATATTTAGGGATCTCGTTCATCTGAGAGATCTTTATCTTGACCACAATGAGTTATCTGAACTGCCTGTAGGCCAATTTGTAGGGTTGAGTCATTTATCAGTGCTAGCACTGCATGCTAATAAGATTAAAGTACTCGTACCTGATGTTTTCAGGGATCTTGTTCATCTGAGAGATCTTTATCTTTACCACAATGAGTTATCTGAACTGCCTGTAGGCCTATTTGATGGGTTGAGTGATTTATCAGAGCTAGCACTGTATGCCAATAAGATTAAAGTACTGCCTGTAGGCCTATTTGATGGGTTGAGTGATTTATCATGGCTAAATTTAGATAAAAATGAGATTGAATCCATAGTACCTAGTATTTTCAGAAGTCCTACCTGCCTAAAGATTCTCACATTGTCACAAAACAAACTGACAAAGCTTCCTGGAAACTTGTTCAATGAAACACTTGACTTGCTTGTTCTGGATTTGCACAATAATAAACTTACTATACTGTACAGTGAAGTGTTCTATGTTTTGATTCAATTGAAAATTTTAAATTTAACAGGAAATGGCCTGACTGAAATCACACACAAAACTTTCCTGTTGTTTGATAATGAAACCACTTTATTTGTAGATACACCAGCTATATGTTGCTTTGTTAACAAATCAATGGGACCTCGATGTATTACAAATGAACCCAAATCACCGTATTCAACTTGCGAACAACTCCTGCCCAATAAATGGGTTAAAAGTTTCATGTGGTTTAACGGTTCCTGGACATTAGTTTTAAACCTACTCGTTTTTATTTGGGGTCATTACAAACGCAATAAAACAAACAAACAAACAAACAAAGGAAATAAGTCGTAAAAAATGTTCCTGCAGAAAAAGGAAAGAAAAAACTAAAGCAAGTGGCACTGATAACAAACGTTGCTGCAGTTGACCTCCTCATGGGCATTTACATGCTAACAATAGCTTCTGCTGACCAGTACTATGGGCAGTACTTCCCTCTTTATTCCAAAACTTGGCGAAACAGTATCTTATGCAAAGCAGTCGGAGCCTTGTCTGTGATTTCATGTGAAGCATCATTACTTTTTATTACACTAATAAGCATAGAGAGGTGTTGGGTTTTCCGAAACATAACTGCACTGGAAGAAATAGATAAGAAACTTTTTGGGCAGAAGTCTGTCATAGTTTTGTCACTAATAATACTTGCAGTATCCATTGCATTGGGTGTATTGACAAGTACGCTGCAAAGTGACAAAATCTATGAAATATCTGAAGTATGTATTGGATTACCATTGGCTTCTACCTTTATGACTGAAAAAGAACATGAAAATATCTCAATATCAAATGCAGAATTGTCAGCAAACATTTCTGAACCATTTGAATATATAAAAATAACAGGCCAGCAAGCAGGAACCTTTTTTTCATTAGGCATTTTTGTTGGATTGAATTCCATCTGCTGTATCATTATTGTAGTGTCTTACATACCACTTTTTGCTGACATCAAAACCACAAAACTTCCCAGCATAAAAATTGCCATACGTATAATAATGAGTTACGGCTTACTTATGTTGACAGTTTTAACATGTTGGATGCCAACTGTTATCCTAGGTACATTGATACAAAAAGGACAGATGGAGTTTTCACCTGTCATATTTGCTTGGTTTGCAACGTTTGTGTTGCCAGTCAGTTCTGCTGCAAATCCACTTTTTTATTTCCTTCTCAGTCATTTAAAATTCTACATAAATCAGTTTTTGGAAGAGTGTGCAAGACAAAGGCGAAGAAGAAAATGGCAGAAAAAATTAGATGCTGAAAACAATCCAGAAGATGAGATGTGAGATCAAGTTTTAAAGGGGGATGACCCGGTTTAGTCTATAAATTTTTCATCTTGATAGAATGGCCTTAACCCCAAAACCCCATCTGTAAAGTTTCGCGTAAAAACGTGATTTTGTAATCTCCATAGAGTACTGTGTAAAATTTAAATTAGTCGACCAAAATGGGGCGTATTTTCGCACATAACATCCAAACCAAACACCCTTCAGTCCCTAAGATTCACAAGGGTGAATGAGAAAAAAGTTGTTTTTTTGATACCAAAGTTTTGACAACTTCCGGTAAAGTCTGGGGTCTCCCTCTGGAGACGAGGCTATTAGCGATCGGACGATGGACCTTTAACCATGGGTACAATTCTTGATGAAAAATTAAACCAAACTTGTTTTTTTAATTAATTTTTTCTGAATCTCAATGAAATTTCAATGTTAATTCATAAGTTAATACAATGTATATAACAGAACTTGATAATGTTCATGCATACTACTACCTACTGCGAAGGCTTAACAATTAATCTGGAATGCAGAATTCTGTTTGCTTTTTTCAAAACCAAAGTAACTTCAATTCAGGGCAAGTCATTGATACTGCATTCTAGTTCTCTGGACGCAAATACTTGCGTGTGCAACAGGTAAAGTGAAAGGCAATAACTGCCCATGTTATACTTATCTGTGTGCTGTCATGAATTAGGATGACTTTTATATCCTTTCTGAGTCTATGGCTCTTGAAATGGTTCTCCCACAATCGCTGAAGAACATTTCAAGAGCCCTCACCAAGTCTGTCATAGCCCTAATATATGTTGGATGGGAATTTCTGACAAATTGCAGCTATTGCACTTACGACCTTCTTGTCATTTACATGACGTATTGTATCAAAATTTCAATTTCAACATCAAGACAAAGTGGAAGCGTGCATTTGAGCAATGACTGATTACACATCGTCGTGCGAGTGTAAACATTGGTCGTATGTGGCAATAGCTCCAATGTGTACATGGTCTGAGTGGTGATGTCGGGAACCGCCGCTTTACTTGAGGATAAATGTGATCCGAGATCCATTGTGGTTCTGCCATGTAATTAGGATAGCTCCCAATTTCTTTCCTTGAGTCAGTTGGCTCTTGAATGGTCTTCAGCCACTCTTGCGCCTGAAGAACCATTTCAAGCTCCACGGACCAAATACTTGACATAATAGTATGTTTGATAGGAATTTCTGGCAAGTGGCAGCTATTGCACTTAAGACATTGTTGCACTCACATGACGACATAATATAATATCTTTAACCCCCGGCACTACTGGTCGATTTGATTGGTCATTGATAGAGTTACATGATGTAGTTAGCCAATCAGATACATTGTAAGAAAAGCTTAGAGGTGCTTACAGTTATATAGGTCAATCAGAGATAGTAGGAAGGTTTAGATGCAATGTGCGAGGCATATACTTGCATTTGGAATATGGGATTCTTTAGTTAGTGGAGCAAACAAACAAACAAATTTTATATTTGGTGTACAGGCATTGGATATGGCATGTCTACCTGCCTACTATAAATGAGAAAGGTGGCAGACGTCAGGGGTTAAAGAAAAGCATTGATAAGAGATATTTTACTTAGAGATGAATCTTCAGGTTTCTTTTCGACTGGACTTTCACTTTCGAGGTGACTAAAAATCATACACATTGCATTGATCAATGGTCTAGTGTTTAAGATTGTTTTCATTTTGTTTGTGTGGGCGTAGCCTTTGTTAAAATCCCGGGATTACAATCATAAATTTTATATTTCACATCCGTGTTTGTAATTCTATTCTCAGAAAACATTTAAGAATTCTTTCTTTTTCAATATGGTTGCTTTCATTGTAATTAATACTCAAATTTTACTCAGACTTTTAAGCTCATTTTAGAACAGATCATTTTAGTAATTGAGAAATTCATGACATGATCTTGAAATATCTTCTTCTTAAAATTCTGGAAGATTGTCTTAGTACTGATATGTGCACAGTAAGGTTATAGGGACACACTGGAATTCTGAAGCTGTTTTATCCCGCGAATGTGAAGAGTTGACACTACCACTCATGCTCCTGGACATAGGTTGTGGCAAACCGTTCCAGAGCGGAGATATTATTTATTGATATGCTGGCAACAATAGCAGTAGCCGAGTTATCCGTAAATGTATCACGGATTAGAATTGCAAATCTGGCCCACCAATCCTTGCTGGTCTTTGTAGTTAGGTAGCTGATCTCATAATACAGTGGTCTTGGGTTTGAATCTTGCTACTGCCTCTTTAAAATAATACAATTTTCATTATATTTAGTTTTTTTCAGGTGCATAGGGTAAAATTCTAAATCCAAAAAAGATAAGAAAAAACAATAGCTGTCCTTTAGGTGTTAGGTGGGAGACCTCCTCCTGGAGCATGGTGGTGGTCAAATAGTCTACCGCATGCGTTTTATCCCTGAGTACTGACTGGGATGGAAGTATACCTGTAAAGGGGGAATAGGAAGCGAGAACACACAAAAATACACTGCTCTGGTGTGCCTCGACTGTTTTTACTAAAAATTCTCAAACTTAATGCAAAATTGCATCACGACAAGACGTCAAAGAATGAAGTAAACTTTTGTAGTGTTTATCATCAATTTTGCAGGACTATAGTCAGGACAGAATTAGGCGACCGATGCGGAGGAACAAGACGCTTTGTCAATCAGTGCGTGTGAAGATGGTGAATGTGTCGTAGGCGGGCCAGGTTCAAATAAAAATGATTTAGACTGTCAAAACAAAAATGCCCTAATGAGTCGGGTTTGCGACTCACGGACAAATATGCAAGTAAGTAAACTTTTGTTAATAACTTGATGTTCACAGATTATTCATCAAGGCCGACTCTGTCTTACACAAAGGGTTCTGTATAGATAGAGAGGTAAAAGTTACGTAATCTTTAGAATTCATCGTCTCGCATGTTTTGCCGCCCAAAAAGAAAACAAAGAGTACAAACCATAGTATATGCATGGCTGCCTCGTTATTCACATTACTGTGGGCAGCCGACTTGCCATATACACTAATCGGTAGTGATACAAAGTTGATGTATGTGTTAGAGGTGGCCCGTGTAATAATAGTGCACCGGATCATTGTGCTACAGATACTCTTTTATCTCATAATGCAATGCGCGTTGGTGAAAAGATGTTTTCATTGAGGCGGTTTATTAAATCAAGACAACTGAACGTGTCATTTCATTTCGTTGTGTGGCCATGGGTATAACAAAATGCCACCCAATAGCACCCAACACTCCAAAAACTGTATATTTGCCGGATGTTTGTATCGAATTGACATTAGTGTGTGTGTATACAAAGCACACAAACTAATAATTATGCCGTGCAGAATTCAAAATGTGTCAGCCCCCAGCACGGACGACTGGTTTTGAAGGGTCACTCCCTGTCTTCACCTTCAAATACGTCAGACGCGCCAATGGTCGCCTGTACTTCGGTAGTCTTCGCTATAGTTGAACGACAAAAGAGGTACAGGTTTTTCCAAATCGTTGGCCAACCGTTAACCAAATTGTGCATTTTGGAATAGTAAATGTAATTATCACTTCGATTTCTAGAATTCCTGTGTTAGGCCCTACATAAAAAATAAATGGTGAAACAGCATGAGGAATATATATTAGTAAGCAATATGGTATACACCAATATATGAAATCTAAAACGAGGCATTCCAAAGTAGTTTGAGCCCACAAAGTTATATGGTACACTAGCTGGAAGCCACACTAAGAATGTAAATGATAAATCACAGAGTGAATTGGAAGCTTCACATCCCCCTTACATGTTTTAGTATATAATATTAATCCCAGATACGTGGTTGTACAGAATAAAGTAATGGAAATCATGGAATTTGTAAGCATGTTATCCTTCAGTACCTGAATGCTAAGTAAATATACAGGAACACTGGAATTCTGAAGCGGCTTTAATTCTGAGTACTGCTATGTGTACAGTAAAAGTATATAGGAATTATTGGAATTGTGAAGCAAGGTTAATTCCTGAGTCTGATATGGGATAAGTGAAGTATATAGGAATATGGAATTGTGAAGCGTGTTTTATCCCATGAGGTACTGATATGTGTACGGTAAAAAAAAATTATAATATACACACTGGAATTCTGAAGCGTTTTATCATGAGTAGTACTGATATGTGTATAGTACACAAGTGTATACTGCCTTGAGAGGCTTTGGTTAAACTAATGATCCGAGGTGACATCAGTAGGCCTACTATTTGCCCGAAGGGAAAATAGTGGCCTAATTGATGTCACGGAGGGGACAAAGTTTTAAGCAAGAGGCTGGAATAACGGTCGTATGAAATTTCGTTTTACTATACTTCATTAGTAAATTTACCTAATTTTCATCTTTCAATACTGAATGCAAGGTTGCCTTTAGACAACGGTAAGGTTCACAACCTCAAAATTTACGCCCGTAAATAGTACCTCTCGCTGTGTTACTCGCATGCGCAATACCACAAGCCGGCTACTATTTACGGCTTGGAGGTATTATTCACGGCTTGGAGATACTATTTTTGCGGGGGGGGGGGGAGAAGTTCCTTCCCAGGCAAAATGTCAACAATGCTAGCATGGTTCATCATGGTCAACGATGGTAGAACTGTGCTTGACCATGGTCAACTGTGATGGCCATGCTTTATTCGATTTGGTCTAATATCCATTTGGTCTAATGCCAATCTGGTCCAAATGTGTATTAGACCAAATAGATATTGAACCAGGTGGACATTAGCCCAATTGGATATTAGATTAGACAAAATGGATATTAGACCAAATGGATATTAGACCAGATGAATATTAGACGAAATGGATATTAGACCAATTGGGTATTAGACCAAATGGATATTAGACAAAATGAATATTAGACAAGATGGATATTAGACCAAATGTTATTTAGACCAAGTGGTGTTTGTGGTTATTAGACCAAATGGTAGTAGACGAAATGGGCTAGATGGGCATTAGACCAAATGGCTATTAGACATTTTGGTTGTTAGATAAATTGGATGTTAGACTTAATGCTTATTGGACAAATTGGTATTAGACAATATGGGTTTAGACCAATTGAAGTTAGACCAAATGGCTATTAGACCAAATGGGATTAGACCAAATGGCAATAAACCTTTATGGTATGCTTTGATCAGTACCAAATGGGTGGGCCTCATGGGAACCCATGTAATCTGCTAAACTATTTCTCGTTCAGTCTTCCGTTTACTACCATTAAAGCGTCTTGTTGTTTAGAGAAAATCGATCCTGTTGCATAACAGGACACGACCTGTAAACGTTATTTCGTTTGTAAACTTTAATATGACATATTTTGGAAGTATTATTGAGGCTAAAATTATTCAACTTTAATATGGCATATTTTGGAAGTATTGTTAACGCTAAGTTTCCCTTGTAAAATCCACATCTGTATAAGTCAGTGGCTTTAAGATGGCTTCCATCTTAACCCTTTTAACCCTGGTAGATTCTGTATAGGTTATATTAAGTCAGTGGCTTTTGAGATGGCTTCCATCTTAACCCTTTCAACCCTGGTAGGTTTTGTGTAGGTTATAACACATAAGTCAATGGCTTTAAGTTGGGTTAGGGAGGTCATGTCAAAAGCCACTGACCTAAGACTCGGCTTGTTGGACTCGTTTGAATGCTATCATGCCAGTCCGGAATATGGTAATAAAAACGCAAAATTGTTTGGGGAAAATGTTTTTTTTTAATCTTTGAGCAACTATAATTGTCTGCGACACCCAATATGGTTTAGTGTTCATAAAATACTGAAATGTAATGATATATAAAAGACCCAATATGGTTAAGTGCTTATAAATGTAATGTTATATATGCAAAAGAAATTCTCTTTCAATTTTAAAGTTTCAAAGATCTTATCAATATAATGTAAACATTTACTTATCACATGTTTCATCATGTGAGAAGCGAATCCCTGGATTGTGGTATTTGATATGATGCAAACAGGTACAAGAGAAACTTTCTCTTTCAGCAGTGGAATTGATATGCAATGTAAAATTATATGTATATAATGCAACTTTCTCTTTATTGTATGTCTATATATAACTGAAAAGGGCAAAGGGACACTGTTAAAAAAGCAAATAAATCTTGTCATGTTTCTGTATGCATTTCATGTTTTCTTATGTGCCATTTGATATTTTTGTTTCCTGTACTCATTTGTTGATTCATTATGGCTCGTATTCTGAAAGGGAGTCTAACTTTAGACCTGGGTTTAAACCAGGGTTAGTCCTACATGAGTGGCCCTTTTCCCCTTTCAAAATACTTTGGAAGTCAAATGTAACAGGTGAGAAGATTCCTTATGGATGGGCCGTTTCGACCCATCCATGAGGAATTTTCTCACCCGTTACAGCACATTTTAGAGTATATTGGAAGGGAAAAAAGGTCCACTCATGTAGGACTAACCCTGATTTAAACCCAGGTCTAAAATTAGACTCCCTTTCAGAATACCAGCCTTTAATCTTAGCTGTAGTTTTTTAAATATTTTATGTCAATAAAAATGAATTGTACTGAAGATTCTGAGCACACGTTGATGCAGTACCTAATGCCAATTACATAAAAACAAAACAAAGCAATGCTCAAAGAAAATAAGAGCAATATATACTCTTCAATTAAGGTACATTTACCCGCAAGACGACTTTATCTGATTTCAACATGCATTTTCTCTGGTTCTTAAGAAAGGTCACCAATACAATGCAATTTAATGTGTTTGGTAATTATTCATAAACGTTTATTATGAGAGAAGAAATATGATTGTACAAAAATGTTGCATGAAGCTGAAAATATTCAGCCATTAAGGTCTTTTGCACTCCCGTTGGTGTTTGGGGGGGGGTCAGTGGAACCCTTTGAAAACAACTTTCCCGTAGCAATTTTATTAATTCATTTTAATTATCATTTGTATTTGATAGTAGCATAAGTCTACATGAATGGGTCAAAGGTTACATATATGCAGGAATGTTTTTGTCAACGAACGTCCCATTGGTGCATAAGGAGTTCAAGTGGACCCATGCTATTTCTTTCGGAAACGGAGTGTAGGATTTCATTTTTTTAAATCAAAGTCGCGCAACTGAAAGTTCTTCAATTACAAAATAAATTGGCCATTAATATTATTGTGTTAAAACGTGAAGCGCGAAAAACGACATCTTGGGTCCGCGTGAATTTAATAGTAGAGCTGTTAAGCATGAGAATCGTTCATTTATTGAAGAAAGCATGAAACTTGGTACATGACTTCTATACCATCAGAGGTTCCGAAAAAAAATAGACCCAAAATATTACGCCCCCTAGTGGCCGCCATATTGAATTCCAAAATGGCCGCCAAAATCACAATTTTTTGGACATATCTTTAATTCTACAGCAACTAAAACCAAATTTGAGGTGTCTAAACCTATGTTTTTGATACCAATGAACCTCTTGGTGATCTCAGAATTTTATTTGGAGGCTGCCATATTGAATTTCAAAATGTCCGCATAGCAGTAAGAAACGACCTTATCGGTACGCATCAGGTTGAAATGGATGTTGACGGTGAATCGATCTGGGTGAGAATCCAACTAGTTGGCTGTAAGAGTATATTATTTGGTGCTTTTTACCAGAGACCCAATGAGAGTAATACCAAGTATCTTGATCAATTAAGTTCATCTCTTGACAAGATCAAAATGGACCGTGGCAGCATTATTTGTGTTGGAGGTGATTTCAACCTACCAGACATTAATTGAGGATACTTTATACTCAAACCAGGCTTTGTTAAATATCCCAAAGTGTCGCAGAAACTCCTTGAGATAATGAAGCTAGACCTGGAACAGTTGTAAAAGAAGAAAAACACACGGGGTAATAACATCTTGGACCTATTTTTAACATCAAACTCTTCACTCGTAGATCAAATCAACAGTGATTCCGGGCATTTCCGACACGATGGCATACCATTGATTGATATGACCCCCAGACCAGTGATCATCAAGAGGAACAACCACATACTGTGTACCAATACCACAAAGCAGATACTGTAAGCATCACAGAAAGAGCTCCACAACTCAGTGAATGCATGACCTAATAGGGCAACACAAACAAGTCAGCTGAGGAGCTGTGGAAAGAACTTAAAACCATCCATAAGACCATGGATGACCATTTATACCAACCAAAGTAATCTCTAAGAAACACAATCACCCGGGCATGGATAACTAGAGATGTAAGGAGTAAATTGCGCAGGAAACATCGTGCATTTCCAAGGCAAGGAAGTCGCAGAAAGAAAGCGACTGGGAGAAATTAGAGAGATTAGAAAGGAGACCAAGTAAATCTCAAAGAGGTCGTACTACACTTATGTAACCCACGGAAAACCAATGCCTGGAGTCCTCAGATAGAGTGTTTACAGCTTCATTAAAAAACTTTAAGACCGAATCCATCGGAATTCTAAGCCCACGTGAAAACGGGAAATTTAAACATCAATTCCAAAGGGAAAGCCGAGATACTCAACGACAATTTGGAGTCGGTGTTTACAAAGGGGAGCCATTAATCGGGTGAAGTAGATAGTGACAAATTACAATTACCCAGGACATGCCCTGTATCAACATAAACCCAGCGGGAGTTGCTAAGCTCTTGAAGGGATGAAATCCGACAAACAAAGCATGTGGGCCAGATAATGTACCTGCAAAGATTTACTGCAAATGGCTGCCCTCATGAATAGCCCCAGGACTCACACTGGTGTTAACAATCATTAGCTCAGGATTCTGCCTCAAGATTGGTTAACAGCAAACATAACCCCCCATATACAAAGAAAAGGAAACCAAAACAACACCACTCCAACTACAGACCGGTCTCATTAACATCAATCTCGTGCAAAAATCTTAGAACACATAATACACAGCAATACTATGAACCACCTTGATAAACATTCCATTACTCACTAGCAAACAACATGGATTTAGGGCAAAACACTCATTGGGAAACACAACTCCTGCCAAACCGTTCACGACTTGTACTTCCCTCGATAAAAAAACACTCAAAACAGAATCATAATCATGGACTTCAGTAAGGCATTTGATTCTGTCCCTCACAATAGATTGATGCACACTGGAGGAGATATGGAATTACTGGTAGACGCATACATGGGTAAAAAATTTCCCTAAATAAACGAAAACAGCGAGTGGTCGTTGATGGAGAATCGAGTTACGTTGACGGGCTGTCGGCGTGCCGCAAGGCACTGTATAGGACCATACTTTTCCTGCGTTCATCAACGATCTACCGCATAACATTACATCATACGTCAGGCTTTTCGCCGACGATTGCGCATGTACAGAGAAATTAAGAACAACTTTGAAGACTGACGTTACAGGCCGATCTTGATACATTAACTGCCTGGCAAGACAGATGGCAACTTAGGTTCAATCCAGATAAGTGCTTGGTGCTAAAAATGTCTCGCTCAAAGAACACCAAGACACACAAATACAAACTAGGTAACACTACATCCATGAAACCACATACCACACATACTTGGGTATTGAGCTTTCTAACGACTAAAAGTGGGAACACCCATATCAACAAAATTACCGCCAAATTCAAGCAGGGTACTGGGATTCATCAAAAGGAACTACGCAGTGTCCGAGGATCTAAAAGCTAAAGCATCCAGACGCTGTCGCCCACATCTTGACTATGCTCAAACAGGATGAAACCCTCATGTTAAAGAGCGGTTTGAGAAAATTGAATCCCATCCAGAGAAGAGGATTTCCAGATTTGTATTATGAAACGATTATAGGAGGACTAGTAGTGTTACCACATGCTTGAGAAGCTAGACTGGCAACCCATGCATTACGGAGAAAAGTGACTAGAGTCGCCATGGAGTTTGGAAAAATCATCAACAATCAGGGGTAGACTAAGAAAAAGACAAGTAGTGAAAGCGGCCTAACAAGAAGATCATATCGCTTGACCACAGCAAATCCTTTTAACCAGACTCAACTGGAAAGAAGTGTGAATTCTTTAACTTTCATTTTTCCCTCTTGCATGAAAGAGTGGAATAAGTGGCCACCGTTGATTGTCGATATCACGGAACCTAAAGGCCTTCAAAGAAGCCAGTTGCAGAATTCATTTACAACTCCAGCATCCAAGATTAAACAACAGCATAGCACCCCTCTCTATCTTCTAGTTTGGCTCTGAGGAGCGTTGAGAATATTTATTAAATCAAGATCATTAAAACTTTCCAAATGAGCTGTTCAAATTTGCCATTTTTGCCATATTTCCAGTTCTGTTAGCAGTTCTGAATTAAAGTCAGCGTGTCTATTTCTATGTTTTTCAACCCATGAACTTTCAGTGATCATAATTGTTGTTCAGGTGGATACCATTACCAATACAGATTTCTAGCTGTTTGTCTCGTTTGGGCCCACTCCGCCCGAACAGAACATTATATAAAACGTACGCTACCGCAAAAAGTAGTCCATCGGCAGCGCGCACTAAATTTTTGATGATATAAACCGCCAAACACGCGGTGAATCTACACGGTGAATCGTCCTTAACCAAATTGGTTTCTCCAAATGTAAATAATGCAAATCTCCCCGGAGACCTTGTGGTGGATAAAACATGTGTGTGGGTACGTATAAGGTCACGCAGGGTAGGTGCTGATCGCATAGTGTATCCCCCTGTCACTTCTGAGAGGGAAATATACGGCGGTCTCGATAGCTACTCCGGGGGGGGGGGGCGTGGGGAACCTCCTCTGGGAAGTGACGCTATGTAAAGGTGTCTAAGCTCCCTTCGGTGTCACCCAAAGACCCATTTTTAAATCTTACCCAAAGACCCCATATTTGGTGAAAATTTTGAACAATAGCATCAAAAGACCCTATTTTGGGTGAAAATCCATTGTTAGAAAATTTTGCAAAAAATCCGCCCAAAGACCCCCATTTTTGTAATTTTGTTTGTAAATTTGTCATTCAGGAAAAATCCTATAGAGATTGTGGGGCACAGACAGCGCAAAACCAGGAAGCCACCGGGGAGAGGAGTGAAGATTGGCTCATCTTATCACCCCAAGACCCTATTTCCAGTGGGGTCACCGAATGCCCGGGTTTGGAAGCACGAGTCTACACCAATGTCCATTTTCTATGTGATGCCACCCCCCCTCAGAGGTAGGGTACCTCCGCAACCTTACTCCCTAAATGGCAAGATTGAGGTGAGGGAAACGTCCAATTAAGATTGAGAAATCAGCCTTAAAGATCGAAAAATAAAACCAAATTCCATGGAATTTTCAACCGAATTTTAGACTTTTCCCTAACTCAATCTTAAGATTGATTTTTAAATTCTTTGGTTTTAAATGAGAGTAATTTTCGTCACCCCCCCAGGATCCCACTGGTAGTCTCAGGCAGTGCAGTGGAAGAAGGAAAGGGAAGGTAGGCTTAGAGTATCCCCGTCTCTCACCGAGAGACAGCTCTACAGCTCTCGATTGTTGCCCATTTAACGGGCACACAATTGAATGCAGTAGCATCAACTCTCTTCCAAGCTGCGGGACTATATCCCTTATGTCCCTAGAGGAAAATGACTAACAATGACGATCACCGCAAAAAGGAGTAGGCGATTTGTGTTGTTCGATCTAGGAGCACTTTCCCACCAAGCACAAGACAGGGTCCGCTCTTTGATTTATGAAAGTGGCAAAATGGCAGTTAAGGATTTAAGGGAGAGGGCCGAGGAGATGAAAACCTGTTTGTCTTCCAAAGACTTTCAGTATGCTTGATACCACTTTAGTGTGGGCACCAATTGTTTCTCTGACCCCACCGCGGCTAATGCTGCGTACTGGAGCACCACTGGGTGTGGCCGTAACAGGCAAGGTCTGGTTCTTTGTGAGAAAACCCGCCCGTGAGAGGAGGGACACCACCATTTTCGACCAATGAATAAGGCATGTATTTTGGAACTCTGTCGCCGCTAGGCGACTGCCACGAAAAAACGCCGTCTTCCTAGGCAGATCAAAGAGACTGACATTCACTAGTGGCCACCTCAAATTACTGGCTCAAATTCATAAGACAGCTAAGACCCTGGAGCACTAGCGGCAAGTACCACTCCGGAACGAGTGAACAAACCGGGTGAGGTGCCGAAACATGCTATTAGCAGATTCGGGAGAATCGAACGGAGTCGGCTCTACCCCGATGGAGCTCCCAATCACGGTGGGTCAGCACCCCGACTCTTTGGGAACCAACACCCTAGTGAAAAAAAATTTCTTTAGGAAAATTCCACCAATGTTGCCTACAGACGCGACAGCAGGTGGAATCTCTCAATTGGCCCACCATCTATAGAACCGGCGGAGTCGAGAATCGTAAATTCCCGCCCTGCCTGAGCAAGGAGCGCAGTATCTGTTCAGAAAGTCTCGCAGGAATGTACAATGCAGAAATGCGTCAGACAGTCAGGTTGAGAGCGATGGAATTTGGGTTACCCTGGGTCGAACGGGTCGGCTGGAGGGACCGCGTACCCAGATCCCGTCTGATAAAAGATCTAGGAATGCCGGGGGAACCACAGTCGATGGCCGCATGGACGCTTCCAGCAGAACAGTCAGTTGCTCGAGACTGGGAAAAACCTTATCGAAGACTCTTGTATAAGCAAAGGGGGGATCTTGATCCACGAGTACGCCGGACGCTGGTGATTCACGGCGGAGGCAATAGGTCCACATGGAGACGCTGTACGTAGCCTCTAAAAAATGGCCAGCAAACTGCTGGAAGAAGGTGCCATTCCACCTGGACGATGCCCTTGATCATTCGTGCGAAAGCATGGTACTTGTGCCCTTCCGGGAGAGGCGTCCACTAGGGGGATTTCTCGATACCATGACTTGGACGCTATCAGAGTATGTACGTGCCTGCATACTCTAAGGTCTCTTGCAGAGACTGGGGCTTCTGGTCCTCCCTCCTTGTTGATGTCATTACCGTCATGTTGTCGTTTTGGACAGAGGTACTTTTCCTCTGGTAGAGTGACTGAAGCAGTGCTTTCCAGTGGGAGAAAGATAGCCCAAAGCTCGAGTGCAATGTTCGATGCAAGGTTGCATGGGAGACTACCCGAGTACTGTGTCAAGGGTCTCCATATGGAAGATGCTGAGGGGTTAGATTAAACCATGTTTAAAGCTTTCAGGCATCTACTGCCGCGATTTTTTGTAGTTAAAAAAAAGGTGGAGTAGAAGACCTCCGAATTTGCAATTGAGTGGCATATCACGGCACGTTAGGCCAACAAAGCTAGCAGTATTTTGCCGCCGGAGATTGTCCCACTTGGTAGTGTCTCTTCGAACTTAAGGTATAAAACATCACCCTTGGAATGGCGGTAGACAGGCCGTGAACACTTGATACAGTACCTTGCCGGGATACACGTGCCAGAACCAAAAGGTACGCGGTCATGCCTGCCATGCCCCTGCAAATTCCATGAGATGACCCGCACACCCACAGGTGGGCATTGTTCCCGGACTGTGAGCCCGGAGGACTTATCTCCTGCCACACCGGTTTGGCCGCCTTGACCACCACCCCAACCCCTTGGAATTGACCCCGACATTTGGTCTTGCCTTACACCTCCGTCATTTCCCACGGGCTTCTCTCATTTTACAGCGGTGTAGCGGGTCGGCTGGAGCCATGTGGATGGGGGGGGGGTCGCTTTCTTCCTTCCTTGCTTGCCCTGAGTGCTTGAGGGCCCGGTCTTAGTTGCTGAGGTGCACTTTGTCCGCTCTTGTTCTTGAGCTTGGAGGGAAGCCCATTGACCTCCGAAAAGGTCTTTCCATAGGAAGTGGCATCTCTAACATATACGAGAATCCGGAAAATTAGGCTTTTGCGACCAGTTGACGTTTTGACTTCACCGAATTGGACAATTATGGCGGCCATCTTAAAAAAATTCAATTATGCGCACCATTGGATGAAATGTATAAGACCACCCAAAGGGTTCTGGTATCAAAAAACATAGGTATGACATTGAATCTTGCCTAAGGTGCTGTAGAAAAAAATTTATGGTTAAAAAACCCGATATTTTGCGGCCATTTTGGAATTCAAAGGGGGCGTAATATTTTGGGTCTATTTTTACCTGAAAAACAACCAAAACTCTCTTACTTAGGATGCATTGTTGACTGGTGATGAATGATGTGTGCTGACTAGTGAATGAAAGTTCATGGGTATGAAAAAAAAAAAAACATAGATTATAGACACATGAACTTTAATCGGAACTGCTACAGAAATGGAAATATGGCCTAAAAAAAATGGCCAATAGATCAGCCCCATTTTGAAAA
Source organism: Ophioderma brevispina (assembly GCA_023653785.1). NCBI lineage: Eukaryota > Metazoa > Echinodermata > Ophiuroidea > Amphilepidida > Ophiodermatidae > Ophioderma > Ophioderma brevispina. The sequence goes on from JAMKCH010004168.1 coordinate 40,885, forward strand.
TTGAAGGTATCTTGGCCAACGTTATAAGAGGGCTCATACCCATACAGGTAAACGTCCTGCCTGTATGTTCCGGTTAAGACATAGAGCAAGAAGCAAAGCTATGATAAAAAATTAATAATTGTGAGATCAACAAAGAGGTCCATTGGTATCAAAAAACATAGGTTTTGTTTAGACACCTCAAAGTGGTTGTAGTGTGTGGAAATTAAAGATATGTCCAAAAAAATGTGATTGGCGCATTTTGAATTCAATATGGCGGCCACCAGGGGGGGGCGGAATATTTTTGGGTCTAATTTTTTCGGAACCATGATGTTAATAGAAGTCATGTACAACGTTTCATGCTTTCTTCAAAAGGAAACGATTCTGGCAGAAAAATCCCCCTTAACTGTTCAACTATAAGTGTTAACCAATTAAAGACCATTGCTCTACAAAATAACTTAACGGTAACTGTAATCAAACCACATGTTTCTATCATATACCGACAAGAGTATTTGTTAAAATATTTTATGAAGAATTTGGGCTACTTGAAACCCATACTCCCTTGTGGAAGAATTTGCCTAAAATATTCCACAGGTTTGCGCTTTTTCAAGGGAGTTTCCGTAACCTGACCCATTTGACATACTTTTTTTCTGACACACTTATGAATTCGGGAACCTTAACAGAATAAACCTGCGCTTTATTCCGTGAAGGGTTTCCGAATTCATAAGTGTGTCAGAAAAAAAGTGTCAGATGGGTCAGGATACGGAAACTCCCCTTTTTCAACGATGCAAGTTGTTTAAATTGAAAAGTTGCAGGTTGATTTTTTGCCTTCAACATAGTTGTACTTTACCCCCCCCCCCCAAAAAAAAATTGTTTAAAAATTTGAAGAATATGTTGAAAATTTATTAATCTGGTGGAAGTGTTGATATATTTCAGGTTGAAAAGGTGTTTTGACTTCTCAGCATGAACAAGCAATGCAATCACATTGGACCAAGGATGTTATGGGCCATTCTTCGGGAAGTCACACGCGTGATCGAACTTCATTTGCCCTCCATGGCCAAACAAGCAATCTAGCGAAAACGGAAACAATATTTTTTGTTAGGTTTAGACAAAACCTAACCAAAAATAACGTTTCCACGAAATACGCCGAACGATATCTACAAAGGAAATAGAAGAAATGGGACCAAGTTTGCACATGATACTTGCGTATAAAAAGGTTTATCGATCGAAAACACAGCTTATCGGCGATTAAGAGAGATTTTCGAATTATTGTGCATCTACAGCTTGCCATAGGATGCCGGACAAGAAGAAGAAGATTGAGCGCACCAACAAGTCTGATGCTGGAAATCCTACCATAAGCGATCAACAGGTAGTGAAGGATAAGGCAAGTATTTTGCAAAAGAAAGGAAAAACATGGTTATTTCACCGAAAAAACCTGTTTTTCACCGAAAAAACCCCAGTTTTTCGGTGAAAAAAAAACAGGTGATCGAGCGATAAACTTGGTTTATCAAAATCGAAAAAACAAGGTTTATTACAATTCGATAAGGTTTTTGAAAAACCCTTGATTTAGATCGAAAACCCAGGTTATCGAAAAACCGATTATCAGATTGAAAAAGTTGTTTTTTCAGCGAAAAACCAGGGTGCTTCTCTTTCTTGTGCAAAATACTGGCCATAGAAGGATGGCCTCGTGCATACAGAGCATACTGGACGAAGAATGAGGAATGCTGTGACAGCTTTGGAAGAGAGGATATAGTATACAGATATTGACTGTCTATGATAATAGTATAAAATTATCGAGCCTGAGAGTGCATGTGATAGTAAAAATATATATCACGAGACAAAGGACATCATCGGATAAGGAATGAAGGAGCGCCCTCTTAGTTTTCATGGGAACGGGCTGATATGAGCGCATTCTGTTCCCTTGGGGGATTATCTCCCGGGGGGCATTTTCGTTTTCTTAGGGGGGCCTGAACACTAAATGGAATTGCCACAAAAAACAACACACAACCTTTACAACCACAACAGTAACCTACTCTTATGAGGTAAGGGCATTCTAATCTAGCAAGGGCTCGGTCAACTTGACCCGTTTCGTGGTCAAAATTTGACCACTTTTTCGTAGCAGTGTGCATAGTTGACTACAGACCCCGGAAATGCCAACGTTTTTTTAGGTTAGCCTTGATGGGCACATGTTAACAAAAGCTGACAATGCATGTTCTGGTTATCATAATCGGTACCAAAATAGTATTTGCTTCAATATACTGGTGAATTAAACTATTGAACTGCGCCATGGACAATGCTTTTGTCCATGAAGATGCGGGCCGTCGTGTTTTGTGTCTGCTTGGTGTAAATACAGTCAGGCTCTGATCCAGGGTGGGGGGGGGGGGGGGTGCCGGGGGTGCCTTGGCACCCCCCCCCCCGACCGCCGATGTTTTTGGACGGAAAGTGATGCTGCTTCATATTTTAATTCCGCCCATCTTAAAAAAAAAAAACATCTGGACTCCCTCCCTCGTTTTTAAATTGCGTCGGTTGACTCAGATTGGCAAATTTGCCTTCCCTAAGTTCCCCCCCAACAAATTTGCACTATCGACGAGCTGTTACTGATGATACACAAAAGATCAACGTCCCTACACTGTCTGCCTTGGTGTGAAGGCGCCCGTGTATCAAACACACGCGCTGCGAATAAGTCTGAGATCGAATTGAAAGAGTATAGCTGGACCATCTCTGAGATTATCACAAAATCTGGAAATTCGATTCTGTGTAGAAACTAGCCTTCGACTTCCGGCCCTTGTCGAAAGCGGCTATGAGGCGTAGCCTAGCTTACACGTTCGGCTCAATAGTTGTGGCGCTGTGATTCATATGCCCTTTTCTAAAATCTCTACTAGAATTATATCAAAAATTGCAACTTCTTTGAATGTTTCAGTTGTGATCTTTAGTGAAATCCATTCAAAACATTCAAATATTGTCACTCGGTGCAAATCAGAGAGCGCAATGTGGTTAATTTACGTGTATTTCGATGGAGGCGTTTGATTTAGTGGTGTGCGCCCGTTGAAGCGCTATTCGGGACTGTCAAATTTCACTATTATATTGCGAATTTCGAGTCTGAAAAGACTCAGGATTCTTAAATTTTGTAAGAGTTTACATTAGACATCTATTATTTGGACCAAATCGCATTTTAAAACAAATCAAATTGTTTATGATTTAACAAAGAAATCGGCTGAAGACAAGGCTCGTGAAATGGGCGATTTTGCCGTGTTTTTCCTATGGTACTGCAATCGGCGCAAATCCTGATGAGATACGATTGTTGACACCTCTCGCGAAATCAAACCGACATGGAAATAATGGCGTGGTGTGTGTTTTATGACTAAAAGACTATTGAATATCTATTATCTATCCTATTTTCGCTTTGTTTCTCTTTTTAAGGGAAGCGGGATGTCAACACCGCGTTTCCCTTCATTTTTGACCAAACAAGCGTGGCGTCGATTTTTAACATTGTAATTTAATACACCACACTAACCTATAGGTTCTTTTTTATAGAAGAAATAAACATTGTATGTTTTTAGTGACTTTAATATGAAATCTTAAGAAGATACAAGTAGAACAGTACACATCAAGATGCAAAATTACTATTTTCCCCACCCCTACCCCTTATTTACACGGCAATCCCTGTCATACATGCGCTATATGAACAGCCGATGCGGGGGGGGGGGGGGGTCCGGTCAATAACATTTCCATACTTATGGATGTGTTCAATGTATGTATTTACATTACTGACGACAATCAAAGGTATTTGAATCTCACAAATCATACTTGTTCACAAAAACGTGTTTTAACAGATTTTATTTGAGTAAACGCGGTAAAAGAGGCCAAATGCACGAAATGTGATCATTTTAGAATATTTCAATAACTTGGAAGCATAACTCCCGTTTCACGTGTCGTGGGAAAGCAAAAATTACACTTTTTTCTAAAAAGTTCCATATTTGTAAAAAATTAAGAAAATAAAAAAACAATGTTTTCACGTGTGTTCGAAGGGGCACCACACTAAATCACTCCACGAGTGGGGGAATGTTAGGTAGTGCGGTAAAATACCAAAACGTGTGATATTTTGTTGCAGTCCTTTGGGGACCGGTTTCCAATGAGGGTGGTAAGGATAATAAGTGAAAGAGTACAGCTCGACCATCGCTGAAGGAATTCACAAATTCTTTGAAAGCTCGATTCTGTGTAGACACTAGCCCTCGACTTCCGGTCCGGTCGAAATCGCTATGAGGCGTGCACGTCGGCTCAAAATAGGTGGTGGCGGCTGTTCATTCTTAAATGAGTTGATACTTTCCTTAATGAATTCTCTTGTTCCCGCTAAAACGATCGCTTGGTGATTTCAACTGCATGTTGACCTCCCCGCTAAACCGGAGTCTATCCATTTTTTGGAGATTTCTGGCTGCTAATGGTTTTCATCAGCATATCTATGGCCCTACCCATAAAGCTGGTCACACTCTGGACCCGGCTCAATACCGTCCGGATATGATTAGTTGCTGGGTGGGACCCTTTGCCTGGCTCGCTCTGATCATCGTTGATTAATTTGTATGATTAGCCAGAAATCACCACTCATAGAACTATGTGCACCATCAGGAATATAAAGAATCTTGACAGACTCTTTCTCAAAGAATTTCATCCATTATTGCAGTCTTGACCTTCGTGAGGGCTCGTTGATGAGGTGCGTGGTAAATTTGAGGAGTCTTTTAATTAGTGTACTCGTTCCCATGCACCTCCTCAATCAGCGTCCCAGCTAACACGAACCGTTCGAACGTTTCTGAACTGGTTTCCCAGTAGGTTTCTACTTTGGTCCCTTCGTAGAAACGTTATAGAGACAGCGTTTTTAACACGTGACTGCACATTCGTATTACAAATTGTTTACTCCAATTTTCGTTTGTGAAACGGATTATTCTTTAATAATCACCCAAAATAATGAATTTCATTAAGACGAAACACCGACGTTCGCAGAACGTTTTCAGTAGCAACCACTAACAACCAACTTGACGAGACTAAACCGCAACGTTCCCAGAACGTTTCAATGTAACCGAACGGTTGAAAATGCATTCTTAGGTATGTGTGTGTTTTTTCAGCAAAATCGTAATAAATAATAATAAAAGAAGGACGACCTAACAATAATAATAATAAGTAATACCGGATAACCATAATTAATAACAACATAATATAAATGAGCGCATGATAGATTAATATGATAATAGGTGCTTCATCTCATTCATACTCGTTCACCTTATCGTAAAATCTCTAATTGGATCCCCATCAATTGTGCATTTTTTATTTCATTGGATACATCAATTCATTTCTTTGTTTCGAGTTTCATATGAAGTTCAATCAGTCAACTGCTAATTCAGACAAATGCCTCTATGACCGGCACCGGTGGTCTCTAAAACCGCGATCAGTGAATCTTACCCCATTGTGGTAACAGAGTGTAGGTCAATGTTCAAAAAACCACGTAAGACCCAAAAGAATCGACTCGATACAGCAACGGTCAAGACAGATCACCATTTTGAGTTGTGCTCTGTGTTTAATTATTTGCGCTATGTAGACGTATTCTAGAACTGGACGATTTCTCACATGTACGATATAGAACACTCTTGGCTCCACCGGCCGTACTTTAAGCTGCAATATCTGCCTGGCTAGGCCAACAACGCTAATTTTAGGAGAACAACCAGGCAACAATCTATCGCTAAACTGTCCGTGGCGTTTAACATGCTCCATTTCTTTACTATATTTCTGCAGAAGAGCTATGGACATGGGTTACACACTCGTATCACCATTCGTATACAGCAGTCGTACGTCTGTAATAAGGGAGAGAGGGAATAGTATTTTTAAAACTACAGGTAGGTTTAGGCCTATATCATTGTTTCTACTTCAATACAATTCAAGAACGCCCCCACCACAGAAAGACAGCTGCACACAACATTCAATATCGCCCTTTTCTACTCACAACGTCCATAATAGGCCTATGAAACAACCACGTACGTACTGTTCCTTTGCTGATTCACAAACCTTCAACAGTTCACTACTCGATGTTATAACACGAGCAATAACTGCTTATGTAGGCATACTTGCAGCGGCTATAATCACATGCATGGAGGTTTAAATAAAATTATTTCGACATCGATATTTTTTTGGAAAACACTTATATTTAACAATACAAAATCCATGGGCAAATAAATCTGTTCAACTTGCAGATGCTTTACGGGGAACTTCAAAGAAACGTTCCTTGCTACATACAAAAGGTCTGGTAAACCAAAAAAAAGATGCTATAGCAACGTTTACAGAAAACTTTAAGAAAACGTTATCAGTTCCTGTCAACGCAGAAAAAGTATGAACTAGCAAGGTTACAGAAACTTTGTAGAAACGTTTCAAACGTTTCCAAAACGTTTCCTCAACGTTGTCAAAAACCATTCGTTTCCCACCAGGTTTCGGAAACGTTAAGTAACGTCCAATGACGTTTAAATACGAATTTTTGGTAATTTTTAGCACATAAAAAGTGCTACATTTTTACGTTACCAAAACGTTTCATACATTGATAACGTTTCCGTCACCAAACTGAAACTTTTTTGACACAAACGGGTCTGGAAACTTTAAAGTTGTGAGGCTGGGTTCCCCGCATTAAGTAGACCACGGATCACCTTGGTTTAATACAGATATTGATGATGCAACGTGAAAGTAGACGTTTAGAGAGAAATGGGTCAAAAAACTAGAACTAGTGATCGATCTGGATGAAATACACTGTACAAATCAGCATAACTGGAGTAAACTCATTCATATGCTAAGTAGGTTTCTTCAAGGCAGAACACTTAAAAAATGCTGACAACAAACCATGTTTTGCGTACTCGAAAACGCTCTGAACACCCAAAATAAACCACTTCCTACCTGTAATTCAGCTACTGAAATAAGTAGCTCATTGCCAGGATTTTTCAGCTGACAAATGTATAAAAAATCGACGGAGCCATTGTGATATTATCCATGTCCAACTCGCATGGAATTCCCAACGGACAATAATTGATAGACTGTTTCCAATCATGAGTTTAATCCAGTCCCTGTTGAAGATGTAACCAAGGTGAGTTATGGTCACCCATCAAAATCATGTTCTTAGACACCATTCCATTGCGTGTTACTTAAGGAGAATGTTGCAAATCTGGCTGAGCCATTAACACTGAATCATTAAACAATCATCCGCACTGGTGTTTTCCCGCCAAGCTCCGGAAGCTGGCCGGACACCATGCTCAAAAGCCTTCCCTAGATAAAGAGGTGCTCAACAACTATCGCCGTGTCACATATTAGCTAAAGCGTGTCTAAGTTCATGGAGAGAATAGTGAGTGCCCAGATCAAGGATCATCTTGTCTCAATTGACTTAAATGAGAAGTTTTCATTTCACTTACAAAGAACGACACAGGCACCTGAACGTCACTTCTCGCGTGTCAAAGACGATAGGTCCTCAATGCAATTCACAACAGTAGGCAGTTGCTATTGTGCTGCTATATCTTGTCTGAAAAAGCTTGTTTGATACTGTTGATCATAGCCATTCTTTTGGATATGTTACGTGAATACTTTCAAAAATTCAAAGTAACTGCCTTACAGTGGGGATTCGGTCTTACCTGCAAGCCGCTCTTTTCGTGTGCGCATGGGGATGCAATTTCAAACAGCATCATCTCCCTTTCGGGTCTTTCCTTTCCTCAGGGTTCTGTGGGTTCGGGGGGCCTCCTTTTTTCATGAATGTACCATAATGTACAAAATAATGTACTGTATCGCCTCAATCATCCGGAAGCACAATAGTTGCTTACAACATGTATGCTGATGATTTGCAGCTCTATTGACATTGATCTTAAGATTGATGGTGATGCCAAACTGCTGTCAAAAGACTCTCTCTTTGTATTGATGAAATCAGTGAGTGGCTGCGCTGTAACAAACTGAAAATTGAATGATGAATTTTTCATCGCATGTTCATCCTATTACACAGTCGCCTCAAAGATATTACCAATCAGGGTCGGGACAGTGCATGTTTCCCAGTCCTCGGCAATTAGAAACCTTTTGTCGTTTTTGATCATATGTCTATGACTGAACATTTCAAGGTCATCATTAAGTCTGTTACCTTCCACGCTTCGCAATATTTCCGGATCCGCCGTTTTTAATAATCACATTTGAGAGTTTTCATCAGCTCGTCCTTCACTGATTTTATCTCTCATTGACTATGCCAAGTCACTTTGGTATGGAATGTCGGCCAGATCATCGGAGTAAACTTCAATTTTGCAGAATAGAGCCCAGCCTAGGCTGGTTCAGATCTGATAGAAGGACACCACCACAAGCCACCCTTAAAGACGCGCTCCATGGCTTACCATTAGTGAGCGCGTTTGTCTTAGATCTTATCTTCTTACTACAAAGGGCATTTCCCGGACATTGGCCATCTTACTTGTCCGAATACCTCTCTTTGTATATTCCTGGCATTGCGCATGATGTCGATCCTGCAGATGACAGACGCTCTCCCTGTTTCCCCGCACCAAAAGGTTCCGTGGGTGACAGGGCTTTCAGCAATGCGGCCCTAGCCTATGGAACTCTTGCCTATATTTGTTCGCCACTCCAAGTCCCATTGTTACTTTAAAAGAAGCCTAAAATTTCATCTATTCCTAAGAGTTGATCGTGTGGCTTTAAATTTATTTTTTTGTATTGCCGCTCACATGATCATTTAATTGTGCATGCTGTTTTTCATTTTTTGTTATAGTTTAGTGGGTTGGCAATGGGCATGATGAATGATTAACTGGAAAAGAAGAACCTCCAGATCAGGCCGCCTAAAAGGTAAACACCCCTCCTAGCCTGCAAGGAATGGAGAGACTACTTTTCCACACTCCTGGGATCACCACTGTCACTAGCACCCGATGAGGAAGATTAACATCAATTCGAACATCCTGCCAATTTGGAAGCTGGAGTCTTGCACAATTGAGAGGCTTGATTCTGTATTAACAAAATTGTCAAATGGTAACGCTGCGGCCTGATGAAATACCTGCTGAGGTTTGGAAATCTGGTAGTTTTTAACAATCCACTTCTAGACATCTGCAATGGTACAACACTGCGGTAGGGTGAAAAACCAAAGGAATGGTCCCTCAGTGGAATAGTACCAATTCCCCAGAAAGGTGATCTCAGCAAGGCAATCAACGAGAGGGCCATTAGCTAACATCTATAGCCATAGCAGCAAAGATCTTCAACCGCCTGATACTCAACCGCATTCGACCTCACCTCGAGCCTCTGCTTGACTCAACCAAAATGGGTTTCTGCGCTTAACGCTCAAGCCACTGTTCCACATCCGCCTTATCGAAGACTTATTGAAGAATCACGACAAGAATCTTGACTGTGTCATCACCTTTATAAACTTCAAGAAGGCCTTCGATTCAGTGCAGACCGAGGTAAAATCTCAAGATTCTCACTGGCTATGGATCCCAATGCCATTGGTTTGAAGTCAATTTAACATCATGTACATGCACAACAGCATTGTTCTAACTCATATCCCAGATGGGCAACTGAGGTCCTTTTTGAGATTTTAGCGAGTGCTCCAATGCGATACTTTAGCATCATATCTATTCATCATTGTGGCTGACTATGCTGATGAGAATGGCAATCAGGAGACAAGGACATGCTGGCTTCAATTCACATTAACACCACAAAAGAAGTCGAAGGCCCCTGCAGAAGTCATTAACTGACCGCTAGTTTTGCAGACGCCCATTGCCCTTGCTTATCTTGACACACTACAACAACAAGCCAATATTATTGCCATAGTTTGATAAATTCTGCTGCAACAGTTTGTCTTATGATGAATGCTTAAAACTAATTCCTGGCATAATAATATCAAGGCTGATGTCCTCTGTCCACAATCGAAGGGAGCCAACTAGATCATGTTCAGGACTTCCAATCCCTTGGTTCTTGGGTGGATGATTCAGAAAAGGGATTTTCATGTCCCGGAAAGCCCGTTGCATGGAAGCTTGTAACAAGATTGCGCACTCTCTGGAATCTAACTTCCCACATGCTAAGATTAGCTTCTTTCGTGCAGTGGTTGCAAGTTTCTACTTATGGGGCAGAAGGATGGACATCACAGACACCATTGAGGCCATGGGGGCTAGATGGATGCTAAACCAGACTTTTAATGATGGTACAATACAACACCTCAACTGGAGAGATCACCCTACAAGGGATTTAATATATGGGATTTAACAACTGTCTGAAATAGTGAGATGTCGATGCCTGAATTTTGCTGCTCCTTGTGCTAGACGCCTAGACGAACCAGTCTCACGTCTTGTGTTTTGGAAGCCCACCCACGAACCGAGCACGGGAAACCAAGGCTGGGAAAAAAAAAAAAAACCCCCCCCATACCCCTGTAACTTCTTGCTCAGGATGCTGGCATTGAAAACAAAACTGACTGCACAAACTCATGCTTGACTGCTTTGGAGGAAATCCATCATGGCTTCCGACCGCGTCGCCATAGATGATAGATAGATAGATTGTAAGATAGATAGATAGATAGTTTGACTGGTTAGTAGTACTTACTCATGGTTCCATCTTTTACCATACCATTGTATTACTATGTTTTATGCTAAATAGTTTACTCTCTATTTTGTAAAGCGGCTTTGACTTGTTTTGAAGAAGGGCGCTATATCAATGCCGTTGTATTTATTGTATTGTATCATATGCACTTTTTCTTCTTCTTAAATATCTCTACTAGAATTAATCAAAAATGGAACTTCTTGAATTTTACAGTTGTGATCTTTAGGGGAAATCGATTCAAACATTCCAAATATTGTCACGCGGGGTGCAAATCAGAGAGCGCAATGTGGTATATTTACTGTAATTTCATGGAAGCGTTTATTTTCGTGGTGTACGCCCTCCACATTTGGGGGAATGGTAGTATTTCCGGTAAAATAACAAAACATGTGTGAGATATTTTGCAGTCCTTTGGGGACCGGTTTCCAGTGAGGGTGTTATATTATAATAAAAGTGAAAGAGTATAGCTTGGTCATCGCGAGAAGATCACAACATTAATTTTGAAATTCTTCTGTGTATAAAGTAGGCCCCTCGACTTCCGGCCCTGTCGAAAGCGGGGCTATGAGGCGTGCACGTCGGCTCAATATAGTGGTGGCGCTGTTCATATGCCCTTCTCTTAAAATCTCTATACTAGAATTGTATCAAAAAGGCATTTTTTTAAAGCCTTCAGTGTTGGTTCATGGGGAATGGGTATCAAAAAGCATCAAATATATGGTCACGCGGGGTGCAAATCAGACGGCGCGATGTGTATTTTTACGGTGTATTTCAATGGATCGTTTATTTAGTGGTGTGCGCCCACAAATTGCTATTGTATTTTAGGGACGCGCGCAACCATTTGACTTCAATGGGGGGGGGTGGAAGTTTCTAAAAAACCAACTTCACCCACAATATTAGTAAAAAAAAAAAACATGCCCCGCTGTTTGCATTAAAAAAAAAACTTTACTCGCACCTTATAAGGGTTTAAAACACTTGCCCCGGTTGAAAACACAAGAAAAAAACTGCCCTTTACTACGTTGGCAAATACTACTCTATAACCCATAAAATTTTTGCAATTTTTTTGCAAATTTCGGTTTAAACGTAATTACAGATCTGATTAAAGTGTTGGGCTTTCTCCTGGTTGAGAAATTACGACACATTTGTCCCTTTACAATTGACCTTTGCGACCATCTTGTATTACCTTTACGCATGCATGAAACGACGGCCATTGCACCTACCTTGACGTGCTTCATTCCAAAATTAGCCTTACACCACTTTCAGACCATTAACTCAAAGTACTAAAGTAGGCCTATATTACTATTTTTAAAATTAACTTGCAATTTTAAATTGGGTCTATCACCTATTACTACTCTATAGTTTCATGTGTTTTTATTTGGACTTCAATATATGTCCAGAGCTAACTCTTCAGGAACCCTAACCTGAAGTTCCAGGAACTATAATATGAAGTAGAAATTTAAATATCCTTTGAAACTAATACTCCAAAGTTTTCTCCCGCTTCCCAAGGAAATCCCGCACACCACACCCGCAATCGTTCTGCGGCACAGGCTGCATTGTCGGCTACTACTCAGGAAAACAATTGTGATTTTGCTTTGCAAACATTGGTCCTGCATTATAAAATAATATTGTTACCATCAAAGTTGCATGTAAAAATGTGTTGTTGGAATGAACAATGCAAGGGTTCGCACTTTGCCGCACCGCACCCACCCCGGCAGCTTGATATATACGTACAATCCAGTACATCTTGCATAACAAATGTTAACCCCTCAACTTATTTTACTTTTTAGCATTTATAAAATTGTTTTCCATCAAATGTGCATGGAAATGTTGTTTTGGAAAGCGAACAAAATCGCAAGGGTTCCGCTCGGGAAGGCGGACACACCCTCCCGCACCCAGACAGATTGATATACGAACTCTGCGTGGGGCACTCATGCTAATATTCAACAAAACTTAACCCATCAACTAAAATTGTTTAACGTTTTAAAACTGCTGATCCTACCTATAATCATTAATTCATTTTGTTTCTACAATATCAAATTTGCATGGGAAAGGGTTTTGTGGAAAGCTTGATATACGAACTCGCGAAGAACACTTTAGCTTAATTCAAACCAAACCAATTAATCCATCACTATATATTTTTTACTTTTTTTCAATGCTGATCAAACCTATATAAGCATTAAAATGCATTTATTTTTTTTATTTTTTGCTTTTTTTAAGTTTTTTATTTTTTTCTTTTTTAAAATGTGTTTTTGGAACGCGAATATTGCAAAGGGTTCCGCGCTTTGCACTGGCGGGGTATCCCCTCCCCACCCCATAAAGCTTGATTTACGAACTATGCCGTGACATTTTATGCTTAATTTAAACAAAACTTACCCATCAACTAGATTTTACTTCTTAAAAATGTCTAATTATAGCTATAATTTAAGTGAACCACTTACAAATTTCCTCAGTTGGTTCTATCAATTGCATGTGGAAATGGGTTTGGGAAGTAAAATATTGGCAAAGGGTTCTGCGCTTCGCGCGGGCAGGGAGGATCCCCCCTCCTGCAACCCACCCCCCCGCACAGCTTTATATACAAATTCTGCATGAACACTTTATGCTTATTCAAACAAACTACCCATCAAACTATAGTTTTTACTTTTAAAAATGTGTGATCATACTTATCAGCAATATTTCAATTGTTTTCCCATCAAAAATTTTGTCCTGCAAAATGTTTTTTGGAAAGTGAACATCCCGAAGGGTCCACGCTTTTGCGCTGGAGGGGGAGACCCCTCCCACACCCACCCCAGACAGCTGATCTAGAACTCTCCATGAACACTTTATGAAATTCCACCCAAACTTAACCCATCAACTATATTTACTTTTTTAAACATGCTAATCATACCTATCATTTAAGTGAACCACTTATAAATTTCAAATTGTTTCTGTCAAATGCATGGGGAAAATGTGTGTTACTAATTAAAAATGATCATACCTTATAAGCATTATAAAGTACACCCATTAGAATTCAAATTGTTTTTTATATCAAATTGCATGGGGAAAATGTGTTTTGTTGAAAGTAAAAGATTGCAAAGGTTCTGCGCACAACCCCCCTCCCTGCAGCACACCCTGCGCGCTGTACTTGCAAGGGGCCAATTGACTATTCAAAACCTGCCCCAAATATGCAGGGGCCTCGCCTCTAACATAAAAAACATTAACCAAATGCAAGTCAACCCAACCACCACCAACAAAAACATAAACGTCCTCAAGTAGGCAAAAAAAAAAATCAAGCTATGACTTGAAGAAAAAAAAACCCTCGCCTCCAAAAAGCCAACGAAAAAAAAAACTTGCCCTACCCAAACTTCCAACCCCCTTGAATTCTAATGGTGCGTACCTTATGAAAGCCGATAGAGCTTCTCGATAATTTGTTTAGGACGCTGGTCCCTTGCTCCATAATTCTTTATCTTACACTTTACTTGACCTTCTGGTTGTTCATATCAAACTTCACCGTGCCTCGGCGTTGAACTTTTTACTCCACTTATTGTGATGTATAAACTTATATACTCGGAGTCCTGATCAATTGCCCTGAAAGTGATATGAACCTTTCCCCTCAACTACAGTGGGAGAAAAAAGTTTGTTGCCATGATAAAAAAAATAAAATGTGAGAGCTTCGCGCTTCGCGCGGAAGGGGGGATACCCATCCCGCACCACCCCCCCCCCCCCCCCCCGCACCGCTATACGCGGCGGCCGCGTCGTGGATGCTACGCAGCAATTAGTCATTTAAATCCAGAAAAATAAAATTATCTTGGCACCCCCCCCCCCTCCGTGGTCCTGGATAAGCCCATGCAAGCACAGAGTAACCATCCAAAGGCCAAGATGATGAAAATTGGAGGATCACATGAGCAGCAAGCAAGTTGTTGATTTTCACACCTAGATACTTGGGCAACCGCAATATTCATCAGTCAGAATACTTGGAACTTAAAGTAACACCACTGGAGAAACACAAGGAAATTATATCAGAGTTAAGTCAAGGCATCACAAAACCAATAGGGAAACGTGCTTAAAAAAAATTGACCAACCACAAAAATGAGAAGAAATACCAAGATTGCGTTTCTCGTAGTAGCCGGGGCGGCGATGGTAACTTGCAGATTCTAGGACGCGTAAGGCAGTAGTAGAAAAGATGGAGCGGGTAAAGATTACAATATGAAAAAACATCATGACAATCAGGACAGTACAAGTATAGAAGAGAAGAAACCACTAAATACGAAGAACCTTGAGAAAGACTACCAAGACGTCTTTCGAAGGCACAGGGTGCTTTGAAGGATTGTATTCACATCCAGTGGACCCCCCGACATAAAGCTGTTGTCCACCCACCTAGGAAAGTGCCAGTAGCTTTGCGAGATAGACTTAAGAAAGCTCTGAATTGTGACTACCTGGAAAAAGACCAAGGGCATAGTGGAGCCAATTACAGATCCAACGCCATGGGTTTCAAGTATTGTTTGGTTGATAGGGTAACAAACTCGAATTTGTTTGGACCAAAAGGATATTAATGCAGAGCAATACAGAGGAGCCAAATACCCATGGCCGACAATGACGATATATTTACCAGACTGCACAACGTGAAGATTTTTAGTGCTCGACGCAAGAAATGGTTTTTGGCATGTCCCTCTCGATGCAGAGAGTAGCCGTATCACTTGTTTCAATACACCCATACGGCAGCAGAGATATGTAATGGAAAAGAATGCCATTTGGAATCTCAAGTGCTAGTGAAGAATATCAGCGTAGACAGGATCAAGTCCTCGAAGGCTTGGAAGGAGTCCGTTCAGTGGCGGATGACATTCTGGTATGTGGCTCAGGTGAAACGAAGAAAGACGAGGCAGGGCCAACCACAACAGAAATCTTAAAACTTGATGCAAGGTGCAGAGAAAAAAAGGCCTCAAAATCAACAAAGACAAGGCAAAGTTGGTTAGAATCAGTGAAATTCATGGGACACACCTCATAACTAAAGATTGGACCTGAAGCACTGATGAAGACAAGGTCAAGGCAGTGATCCGATTTATGCCACCACCACAAAACAAAGGACGTGAGGAGCCATTGGATTCATTAACTATCTTAGTAAATTTCTGCCAGGCCTGAGCGGACATGTGCGAACCAATTCGCCAGCTAAAACAAAAGACCACAGAATTTGTTGGTTTGAAGGAACACACGATGATGCTCTAGCCAAGATTAAAGAAGACTGTGGCACCAACTACCCTGTGCTGAAATATTTTGACCAGGGAAAGATCTGACACTACAAGTGGATGCATCTGAGACTGGACCTTTGGGGGCTGCCATTACTTACAGCAAGGCCACCAATCGTACGCAGCCGAGCCCTCTCTGATGCAGAATCACGATACGCCCAAATAGGAGAAAGGAACTCCTAGATTGATTGGGATAGGAAATTTCACACATACCACGTACGGAAAGAGAAGTCCACGTACAAAGTGATCACAAGCCTCTGGAAGTAATATCAAAAAGAAAAACCCGACAGAAAGCACCAAAAGGCTTCAAAGGATGTTGATGAGACTAGCAGCATCTGACTACCTATCACCTAACACCTGTCGTCTCATGTTCCTAGGCAGACACCTCAGCGTGCATACATCCCAAGGACAGTGATGCCGGAAGGGGAAGAAAGAAATGGGACACTAAACATGATGCAGTTCTGGTGATATGGAAAACAACAGCGAGAAACAAGATCAAAAGCAGACAGACAGAGAAAATGTGATATGGAAATGATGAAGTTGAAAGCCATCATATTGGCGGGATGGCCGACCAGCAAGTAAGAAGTACCGCAATACCTTCAAGTACTATCACATTAGAGACGAAGCCTGACCACAGAAAGATAATATCTAATAGAGGAATGTATCGGTAGTCCGAAGAAAGAAAGGAAAAGAAATTGCTTAGCACGAGACTAATTGAAGGACACCCAGAGTTGAAGCCCAGTTTAGACGAGCAAAGAAGAGTGATCTACTAGGCCCTGGATGGCCAGCCCAAAGTAAAAGATTTACACCGAGAATGTGATGATGCAGATTAGTGATTTTTAACAACAGAAAGAAACATTGAAGTCACATCATGTTCCCAACCAACCATGGTGCAAGGTGGGAATTGACCTATGGAATTGGAAGGTAGACACTACATGGAAAAGGACTACTATCTAACACTTTTGGGAGTTAGACTACCTCACTACCACAAACGGCCGATATGGTGATCAACAAAATAAGGGACAATTTTGCTCGACATGGGATCCCATCTATGGTAGTGTTCTGACAATGGACCTCAATTCACCTGTGAGAAATTCCAAACATTTGAGACAGTGGGGATCAGAACGTCACTTCTGCCGCACTTCCCTCAAAGCAAGGGATGGCAGAGTCCGCTGTCAAAAGTGCAAAGGGGATTCTCAAGAAAGCTAAGAGGACAAGACAGATTCCGTATTCTTGCAATGCTAATCTACAGAACCACGCCCACTCAAGGCTAGACAAAGCCCTGTTCAAAGGTTGATGAGTCGCAGGACCCAAACAACTCTACCAACCCGGCAAAAGTTGCTCAAACCAAAGGTTCCTAAAATCAGCAACATCAAATGAAAATCAAGAAAAGAAAAAAAGAAATGGTGTTTTTTGCTTTTTTAAAATTTGTGCTAAAAAGAACTTCTTAAAACCACTTGAAGTAGGTGACCGCGTGAGAGTGCAACCGACAGGAAATCAGCACAACTGGTGTAAGCCTACCGTGATCAAGAAATTAGATCAACCACGGAGAGCGGAGGGAACAGTTCCCGCTAGTGCGATAAAAGGGAGGCCCCCTTAGGACACAAACACTAAAGAAGAAAGAAATAGGACGACAATTCCGTATAGAAAACAAAACGGAAACTGGAACCAGCCAATAACATGCCCAGAGCTGGAAGACCCAGAACAACCATTCAACACAACACCACAGGAAACAGTAGCTGAAAAGAAACCAAGTCAACAGGACCATCACAGCACTGTGTTGATACCAGTAAAAACTTCAAGCAGACAAGATCACAACACCACCAGTTAGCAGTTGATAGGAAGAAAGCAACTAGAAACACCAGCTCAGCCAAGCAAACCACTCAAGTCAACACCCATTCCAGCCCTCTCCCTCGCTACCCCCCTTCACCCCCTCACCTCTCATGCGCTGAACAAACCTCACCTGCCCCTCTCCCTGTGGGGAACAAGAATATCCCGCATCTAAAATGTCCCATGTCTATACTAGTCCTAACAACCTACTGTTTTTATCCACCTTCGAAGTTTCCCTGCCCTCCTCCCCAATTCTTTTTCACTATTCTCCTCAGCATATCCCTTCTGGTATCATCATATCCCACCCCCCGCGCGACAAAGCTCCGGCAACCTAAAACAAAGAGCCTTCTCCCCCTTCCACCATTTCGATCGCACATCCTTTCCCGCCCCGTCCACCTATCTCACATCAGGGCTTCACCGCCCCCGCCCCTTACCCAGAGAAACATAAAAAGGCAAAACCTCGAGACCGCCGAACGCACACAAAAATAGGAAAAAAAACAGTTCCCCTCATCGTTATCTCTCCCACCCCCTATCATCCCCCAGCTCCCTGATCCTCTCCCTACTGCCGGAGAACAACAAGTAATTTAAAACATCAGAGAACCACAAAAACATGAAGTCTACAAAGCAGGAGAAATATTCAACAAACCAGCCAAGATTCAAGACTAAGCGTTTGAACTATTGAGTTGTCAGAGTGTTTTGAAACTTCAGATGACATCACCTCATTAACAGTAATGTATAGACTAAAGTATTACTTTTGAGGTTAAATTAGTGGTCAAGATGGACATGCAGAAAACAAATCGGTTAGTATTTCCATGATTTTGACTTTCCCGGTTGATACGTATATAATACACTTCCCAGTGATGGAAGCAAAAGTACAGACTGGAAAAGCAACGAAGGGTCTGTAAAACAGCAAAACGGTAAGCGGCTGCCACAGTTGCCCATGGGTGTAGGGAGTGAACAGTGGTTTTG
Source organism: Ophioderma brevispina (assembly GCA_023653785.1). Classification (NCBI taxonomy): domain Eukaryota; kingdom Metazoa; phylum Echinodermata; class Ophiuroidea; order Amphilepidida; family Ophiodermatidae; genus Ophioderma; species Ophioderma brevispina. The sequence continues at coordinate 59,451 of JAMKCH010004168.1, forward strand.
ATAGTTTGGGCTAATGGAGGGTCCGGCCCTTCTTCCCCCTGGCCTTTATCTTTGGAACCCATTTCACAGTGCAGGTCAGTAATGTTACATTCTTTGAAATATGCCAATGGTCACTCAGGAACCTGTTGAACTTGAATCAATTTGCAGGCTAATATCAGAACTCCATATGATAGATGTTAAAACAACTCCTAATTGGACTGCCAGTTTATTTTATCACTTAAACAAAGATAAACGCGAAAAGGGCGATCTTGGGAAAATATGGTATTAAGTGTCTTTATAGTAGTCCTAACTTGGTGGGCTAATTTTTGTGTTGATGATCAATAGGAATGGCAAAACAGGGAGTGTAACCTGGAAAAGCAAGTGTCGCCGCCATGACATGAATATGATTTTAAATGTGCTTACGATATTAAAGTAATAATAATAACAACAATAAGTCCCTACCAAGTGTGATCAACTTGACCTTGATAAAGTCACCGAATCATAGATTTGTTGTTGTTTTAATAAAGTAAATATAAAATAGTTCCAAGTGTGAAAAAACATGAAAAGAAATCGACTAAAATAAGCCAGATATGACAAATTTTTGTAAGACACATCTTTTCCTCCATTCCAATGGGATACAGTTAAGCACGATATTACTTTAAATGTATATACGATATATACGGGGTTTTTTATAGCATATGAAAGTAATGAAGTGAGCGTTCGGTCCCAATTATTAATGTAACTGTAATTGTTGTGGAAACTGGATAATAAAGGTTCAACAAAATCTCACCCAATAATTAATCCGGATGTGTAAATGAAAAGGTTTTCAACATACATACTACTGTATTCAGGAAGTATAGATACAAAGCATGCACTAGGGACTAACTTAAGCATTATTCTAAACAATGAAAGATTTGTTTTCTTGCTCTGACAAGTGAATTGGTGTTTGGAGTTGTCATATCAGTTGGAACATTTTTATAAATAATTCATTGATTAGTCCGAAGTTTGAAATAACAAGAAATGTGCATTAAGTTGTCAAAGGCATCGTGTATTCATGATTTGTCCTTCTCCTAAACAAGTTTAATGTGTGTAAATCCCAAGGGACTAGAGAAAAAAAACGGTTGTGACTTACAAAACTGCCAATCTAGCGTATTTTAAGTCGATTTCTTTCATTTTTTCAACACATGAACGTATATAGACGTGTTTTATAAAAAAACAAAATCTATGAAGTGCGTTCCATTAAGATCAAGTTCAACTTTAATCCTTGTACCAATGTTTTTGATACGTAGTATATTTTGGACGGTATAAACGTGAAGATTGCACTATCCATACCGAGAAGTGACAAAAATGAAAACACTAAAAATAGGTAATTCATTCCATCACGGTTCAAGTTTTTTTTTTTTTTAATAAAATTTTCAAATGATGTGCATTCATTTTGGAAAGCCTTAAAATAATGTACAACGCATAATAATACAATTTCACTTGGACATTCACGATGACGATCAAGCGCACTGGCTATATAGAACGCTATCTTGACGTTTTTATAGAGGTCCAATTTTATACGATTCTCTATATATAGTACACACATGGGAGTATTTTATTCCTTGGATTATTATAGACTAATATAGGATTTTCCATGCTCAATTTTCTGTGTATTTAAAATTGCAGCCTGACATATAAGCTACCGGGGATACTTTAATATTTGCTAAATAGCTGTGCTCAGTTGATGGATATTGAAACCACATTGATTGATTTCTTTGGGATGAAATGTTTAAAAATCGGCCATTGCCAAGATGGTAAATCAAAAGTACAGTGACTTTGTGTGCAACAGTTCATGACGTTAGCACCCCTAAACTTTTTTGTCGGGTCGCCTCGCGACCCGACTATAGAAACCTCTGCTCTCAAAATTGCGACGGAGTCTATTTCTTTATATGAAGGTATTCATTAAATGTTTTTCTTTTATGAAAATGATTACGTACTACTATTAAATGGAGTTTTAGGGTTGAGTTGTGTAATGCAGATGCAGTTTCAGACAAAGAATAAAATTATTGCAGGTTTTAAATTGTCCTTAAAAAGCATTTCTTTGATTTAGTCTATGCCAAGATGGCGGGGAAGGAACATGGAGTTGGTTTAAAGTTGCAGGGATAGTAAAGGGTAGTAAGTACGAATAGGAGAGTTATAAGAAAGAAAATGATCAGCAAGTAGAGTTAAACTACGGTGAGGCAAGGGTAAATGACAAGGGATGACAGCAAAAAAATTGAAGATTTATTTATGCGAAAAATTTAGGAAACATCTGTGTGTGAATGACAGGAAGGTGTACCCTACGTGTAAATTAAGCTTATAACGTGGGGATTCAGTTTTTAACACATTTGCGCCAATTGGGCGTTTCTTTCTATTTTTCTTATTGAAATGACAGGAAGGTGTAACCTACGTTAATTAAAGCTTTATAATTGGGGAGGATTCAGTTTAACACATTTGCGCACAAGGGCGTTTTCCGTTTTTTCTATTTTCTATTTGAAATGGACAGGAGAGTTTTACGTACATCACATTAAACCTCGTAACTTAGGGATGCGTTTTTACATATTTGCGCCCAATTGGCGCCTTTCAATTTTATTGAAAGTCGGAAGGTGTAACCTACATTAATTAAACGCTTATAACTTGGGGATTCAGTTTTACCAATTTGCCGCCCAAGGGGCCGTTTTTTCTATTCCTGATTTGAAATGACAGGAGAGTTTTTTGTACATCAAATTAAAGATCGTAACGTTGGGATGCAGTTTTCAAATTTTTGCGCCACAATTGGCGCCCTTTGTATTTTCTTTATTTTGAATGGACGGAAGGTGTAACCTATGTTGAAATAAAGTTATAACTTGGGAATTCAGTTTTAAAAACATTGTTTTGCGCCCAATTGGGCGGTTTTTCTATTTTCTTTATTGACAAGACAGAGTTTTTATTACATCACTTAAGCTTTAACTAAGGATGCGATTTTTTTTTTTTTTTTCACCATATTTGCGCCCAATTAGGCTTTTTTATGTTTTTAAACTTTTCTATTTTCTTTATTTGAAATGACAGGGAAAGGTGTAACTACGTTAAATTAAGCTTACAACTATGTGAGGTCAAAGGTCACATAGCAAAACGGGGTCAAAGGGGAACGGGAGATCAAGTTGTAAACAAGGTGAGTGGTTCTAATGCAATCTTATACTCATGATATCAAAATTACTTTAAGGGCCCATCAACAGTAAAGGAATGTTATTGGTAATCGTCCATAGACTTCCAATGTAGAAAGGGTTCTTGTCTTTTTGTTACAGCTGGAAACGAACATAAACTCCTCAAGGCAACCTTTGATTTGTACCAAAAATTGCAAGTATCTTGAGTATATACATTCTATCAACCAATAGGCCATTTTTTGATATCTTTTATACTTTTTTAATTATAGCCTTACGTTTTCTGATGGCTGCGGCGTTGCCATGGGCAACCGGATAATTAACAAATGGTTTCTATTGGTTCAAAGTGGAAATGTACTGAATCACCAACTGGTGGAGTTTCATGAAAATCCAACAAAGCATGCTAGAGTTACATCTGTTCAGCTTTTATGTAACATATTTTACATTGAAAAGTCTAGGAAGATTACATTAAATTTTACTGTGATGGCCCTTAAAGGGGTTGTTCCGATTTATGTGGTATTGTGTTCTCTACTTGATATGAGAGCCTGGCACTTGCCACATACACCCCATTCAGAGTAACGTGGGAAACAAACTTGCGGTTTGATGGTTGACGCAATTTTAATGCATGTTTCAAAGCCATATTCAATACGTGCAATAAAAGTGGTTAACCACTAAAACGGCAGTTTTTGTTATATCTTGGGAATGAAAATGGATTTGAGGGCTGAAATTTCAAGGACGACAATGGGAAAACATATGGCCTTTCATCTGAATCAAAATCGATTACACTTCCGGGTAAATCAGGGGGCGGGTCGGCAGGAGGGGGTCCCAAGACGATCGGAACACGCACCTTAAAACAGTTGATATTTATTTTTTTTATAAATGTTTG